>BQNB010007820.1:2544-89375 GCA_026074375.1 Tanacetum coccineum | reverse complement strand
GTGTGAGTTTTGGCTGTCGAAGGTACAATTTTTTGGTCACGTGATTGATAGTGAAGGCATTCACGTTGATCCCGCTAAGATCGAGTCAATCAAGGATTGGGCATCACCCAAGACACCAACCCAGATCCGTCATTTTTTAGGTTTGGCTGGTTACTACCATTGATTTATCGAAGGTTTTTCAAAAATCGCTAGACCTATGACGAAGTTGACTCAGAAAAGCGTGAAGTTCGATTGGGGAGAAAAGGCAGAAGCTGCGTTCCAGTTGTTGAAGCAAAAACTGTGTAGTGCGCCGATTTTAGCTTTACCTGAGGGAAGTGAGAACTTCGTGGTATATACTGTGATGCTTCGCATAAAGGGTTGGGCGCGGTTTTGATGCAGAGGGGGAAGGTCATAGCCTACGCATCCCGCCAACTCAAGGTTCACGAGAAGAACTATACCACACATGACCTAGAGCTTGGTGCAGTAGTGTTTTCCTTGAAGATGTGGAGACACTATCTATACGGCACAAAGTGTGTGGTGTTCACTGATCACAAGAGTTTACAACACATTCTCGATCAAAAGGAGCTGAATATGAGACAACGACAATGGTTAGAGTTGTTGAGTGACTATGACTGTGATATTCGATATCACCCAGGGAAGGCGAATGTGGTGGCTGATGCCCTGAGCCGAAAGGAGAGAAGCAAACCGCTACGAGTCTGAACCTTAGTTATGACTATAGGGTTAAACCTTCCTAAGCAGATTTTGAGTGCTCAATCAAAAGCCATAAAGGAGGAGAACTTCATCAATGAAGATTTGCATGGCATGATTAACAAGCTAGAACCTCGCGCTGACGGAACTTTTTGTTTGAACAATAGAAGTTGGGTTCCGTGTTTTGGTGATCTGAGAGCTTTGATTATGCACGAGTCTCATAAGTCAAAGTATTCCATCCATCCTGGATCGGACAAGATGTACCAAGACCTTAAGAAGCTGTATTGGTGGCCCAACATGAAAGCAGAAATTGCCACTTATGTCAGCAAGTGTTTCACATGTCCCAAGGTTAAGTTAGAATATCAGAAACCATCGGGTTTGTTGGTTCAACCAGAGATCCCACAATGGAAATGGGAGAATATAACGATGGACTTTGTGACTAAGTTGCCAAAGACGGCAGCCGGTCAAGACACGATTTGGGTAATCGTTGATCATCTCACTAAGTCTACCAATTTCTTGCCTATGCGAGAAGATGACACGTTAGAGAAGTTGACGAGACAGTACTTGAAGGAAGTAGTCTCAAAGCATGGAGAGCTAGTTTCGATCATCTCTGATCGTGATGGGAAATTTACGTCACATTTTTGGAAGTCCCTTAATAAAGCATTAGGTACTCGATTGGATATGAGTATAACTTACCATCCAGAGACAGATGGCCAGAGTGAGAGAACCATTCAGACGTTGGAGGACATGTTATGTGCCTGTGTACTCGACTTTGGAAAAGGTTGGGATAGACACCTACCGTTGGTAGAATTTTCATATAACAACAGTTACCATACCAACATTAAGGCTGCTCCGTTTGAGGCGTTGTATGGACGCAACTTTTGATCACCTATCTGCTGGGCTAAAGTTGGGGATAGTCAGCTCACTGGCCCAGAAATCATTCACGAGACAATCGAGAAAATAGTTTAAATCAAGAGACGTATCCAAGCCGCCCGTGATCGTCAAAAGAGTTATGCCGACGTAAGACGAAAACCTCTTGAGTTTCAAGTAGGAGACAAGGTCATGTTGAAGGTATCGCCATGGAAAGGGGTGATACGTTTTGGCAAACGGGGAAAGTTGAACCCTCGTTATATTGGACCTTTTAAGATCATCGCTAAAGTAGGAACCGTTGCCTATCGTCTTGAACTCCCAGAGAAGTTGAACAGAGTTCATAGTACGTTTCACGTCTCGAATTTGAAGAAATGCTTAGTTGATGAACCTTTTGCTATACCGTTGGATGAAATCCAAATCGACGAAAAACTCCATTTCATCGAAGAACCTGTCGAGACGATGGACCATGAGGTCAAACGTCTCAAGCAGAGTCATATTCCGATTGTCAAGGTACGTTGGAACTCTATAAGAGGTCTTGAGTTTACGTGAGAGCGTGAAGACCAAATGCAAAAGAAGTACCCGCGCCTTTTCACCAACTCTGCACCCGTGGCAGAGGTTGCGTCCTAAGCTTTGAGGACAAAGCTTCTTTAACGGGGAAAGAATGTCACAACTCGTGAATTTCCGTTCTGTATCATAACCGTTTTCCGTCTAATAATTTGAATTTTTATAAGTTTCGTATAACTTTTATGCGTAAACGGGAAGTTGTCTTGTTAATATCTAAGAATCGTCTCCGGGAGCGAACCGTATTGTATTTTATCGTAGTCTTTCGTCAGTGGACGCATTTTTAAGTTTTAAGCAATAATTAAAATTTCATAATTTTCCGTGAAGTCGTTATGCGTTTTCAATATTTGCGTATCCCAAATATTACAAGTAACATTTGATGTGCATGCATGCTTGAGAATTAATTCAATATCTAGCACTAGTGATCCTAAAATAATTGAGACCTTTTTGGTCCCCTCTTGGTCTCATTTGCAACCGGATATGCTTGTATATACATGCATAGGATTCAAATTTTGAACTTTATTCCTAGACATACTAGCTTGAATTAAGGTAAAGGACTTGTACTAGAATTAATGTGATAGGAAGATCATTTTGGTCCCCCTATTCTTGTCCCCTAACCGAACAGCACACAAGGAGTGTGTGTATGTGTGTGTGTGTGTGTGTGTGTGTGGTCCTTGTAGTTATATTCAGGTGCTTCTCATTTCTTGCACACATTTCACACACACAAGATTAATTTTCTCTCTTTGTCTCTCCCTACACACGAACCAACACAAAAACATACAAAACCATACATTTTTCACTTTCAATCATTTATATTTGAAGAATAGTTGAAGGCTTGATCATTTAAGATCATTCTGGTATAAAATAAACAACGTTTGGGTTGTTCTCGATCTTTGTTCATCTCTAAAAATCGTTTTTCTTTGTAAGTCTCCAAATCCTCAAATAACTTGTACTTTTCTACTCTTTTTGATGCATAAACCTTTGTTGTACATCTTGTTTTATAATAAGAATGATTTTGAAAATACATAAACCTTAAAAGGTTTATAGTTGTGGTTCAAAAATTTTAAGAATAAATACAAGGAAATCATAGTTTCGTGATCGTGGTTATTTTTATGTAATAATACTTGTACTTTTGAGCTTTTTGTATTCGGCTTATATTTGTGAGCTTATTTGAGAGCTTGTTTGATTATTTGAACTTATTTTAGCATATACATATACACGAATAAATAAGAAAACATAAAGAAATATTATCTTAAGCTTATTTCTTGTAACTTAAATTTAGTATACTTATTTCTAGCTTATTTTTGTAAGGGTAAAACATTAAGTTTATTTGACTTAACCAATAAGCTCAAATAAAGCTTAATGGGCCTACAAGCCCACGTCACCCATAACATAAACCCACGGCCCAAGCTTATTCATAAGCTTATGGGTTCGGCTTATTTGTCTTGGCTTATTATGAGCTTGTGGTAGCTTATTGATGAACCTAGAACTTGTTTGTTATCTTTTTAGTATATCGGACTTATTTATTTCGTACTTTGGCATATTAAAGGCTTAGTGGGCCT
Source organism: Tanacetum coccineum (assembly GCA_026074375.1). Taxonomy (NCBI): domain Eukaryota; kingdom Viridiplantae; phylum Streptophyta; class Magnoliopsida; order Asterales; family Asteraceae; genus Tanacetum; species Tanacetum coccineum. The sequence continues at coordinate 85,695 of BQNB010007820.1, read as the reverse complement.
AAAAGCCCAATAAGAGTTTTAGTGACTCGTTAGACTTGTTTTAAACGGAAAACGATTGTGTAGAGTTTGTAAAATGTAAATTTTGATTTGGAAATGGTTTGAAATTTGTTTTTGATAAAGTCTACGACTTTGGAAAAATGTGTAAACACGAACGGGTCATGCCGAAATTTTTGTAAAAACCTTATACTTAGAAATTTCTTAGAAAACATAAATAATAAAATGTTTTGACTAAATTACTTAACGATTTGGAAATGTCAAATTATAAATAATAATTTTATTTATACGTTAATAATAATATAATATTATATTTATATAACTAATATAATATTATATACATACTTACTTACAACTTAAGACCTTTCATAAAAACCGATCACTAATGTTTTAATACACAAATAACGTTTACCAAAAATGAATAATAAACGTTCATGCATCAAATCACATACGTTAACTTTCCGAGACTAAATCGAAACCCGTATTCTTCTAGGTCATACCCGTGTACCACCGTTCGTTTCGAGTGACCCTACTTTTGACGTGTACTCTTTACCATATCATCAAGGTGAGTTCATAGCCCCACACTTTTACTCGTTTTGAATAAATGTTTTATAACTTTGGGGTGAGAAACATTGCTTGTTTTTAAAATCGGACACAAGTACTTTCATGAGAATTTTTCCCTGTTTACGTGTTGCCTAAGTAGCGCTAGACCTCCTATTGCCCAAAACTATCATGAACTGTTAATCTCTTGACCGGAGGACCGGTTGAGGGAGCGCGAGTGAATAAATAGATCTATTGGGACTAATTATCCCTATCCGGGTAAGTCGCACTTACTACCCACGGGTCGCCCGATTAAACGGATATATGTCATGTCGAATTTCGGATAGGAAATCTTAGGTCGGATTTCCTCTAGGGCAATGCAACCTATAGCTATATGAAAGCTATGTCTCAGAATTAGCATCGGTGTCATGAGCTTAGTGCAACGTAAATATCTTTTATGTGAAGTTGTATTTGTTATAACTGTCGCATGCCTGTAAAATCTTGTGGTCCACTATTACATCAAATTAAACCTATGAATTCACTCAACTTTATGTTGACCGTTTTAAGCATGTTTTTCTCAGGTGCTTAGCTTGGAAGATGTTGCTTGATCTATATGAAGTCTAATTGCCCGAACCAGTTTTCAGATTTCATCTATGTTATCTTAAATACCGTTGTTGAACTTATTAAAGCTTCCGCATTTTAACTTTTGAATCTTTTAAATTTGATTGATGTAAACTTATTATTATTTTAAATTTATGCAACGGTGTTTATTTTTAAAACGTACCCTTAGAGGTCGTTCTTTATGCTTTGTACTTGAGATGCTCAACAACGTCACGCCTCCGGACACGTATTCCGTCCAGGGCCCGTTTGGGGGTGTGACAGATTGGTATCAAGAGCCAAGGTTATAGAGAACCAGGTAGTATAAACTAGGTCTGGACTATAACCAGTATGTGATCCTACGTGATTTTACATAGTACGTATACATAATTAAATACTATATAAATAATATATATGTATTAAATACTAAGTATAACTAATATTACTATAAGTATTTCTCATTTCATCCCATCATGCCATACTCGATGACCCGCGCATTCATTCATTCATTTGGCATTCATCCAGTTACCCATTCACCCGGTCATATGTTGCATCATGCATGGTTGATATAAAGATGATTTATATAAACTTTGCTTGTGCAGGTCATGGCTATTTCAGTTATCTCAGTTTCTTTAGATTCATTAGAGGATAGCGTAAGGACACCTGATGGACGAGTCATCTTGTTCGGTACTATCCCTACCACTATTCCCGACAACACACACCAGTGATTACTCCACCCACAACTCAGACTGACACTACAGTGATACCCATAGAGACACCTATCATAGCACCTACTATACGACCATCCACAAATTATACACCAGCATCTCTTGATTACTTACCTGCATCTAATTCAGAGTCTGATCCATCTGAGGATCCATCATCAGACCATATACCACCATTACCAGCTATCTCACCATTTTTATCATTGGCTGACAACACCACAAACAGTGATACACCAGATACACCACCATCACCTACCCATGGTACACCTTTGACTGAGATTACCTCTTTTACCTAGAGATCGCCTGTCATACCTCATCGTCGAGTTATGATTCTAGCACCTGAACAGCCTATTCCTCATGGTCAACTGTACCGCTACCATCTTAATAGGCCGGTACACATGATGACTGCGAGAAAGAGGGTTTGACTGTTACCTGTTCAGCAACTTGTTGTGAGACATTCTGTCGATCATTCTTTATCAGATTATTTTTCTCCAGATAATTCAGCTCGAGATTCTTCTTCAGATTCATCTCCAGAGGCATCATCAGATTTTTATTCGGATGCTTCATCTGTTCTTCTTCGAGACACTCATTGTAAGATCATTCTTCTCTTAATTTACCAGGGGCCATCTCGCAAGAGACGTAGGTCCCATATGACATCTGTACCTGCATTACCACCTGTATCCGGAGCTCTATCTCCTGTCCGTGCTGATTTGATACCATCACCTAAGAGGATTAGGAGTCCTGAGTCAGCGACGGATTTAGAGGGTTGTTCAAATGATAGTTTTGAGCCATACATACCTAGAGAGGTTGGTTTGGGAGTTGACATTGAGGATGAGAGTTCTGAGCAGTCTAAGTCTAGAGGGACTGATATAGAGGTGGATGATGATGTTGAGAGGAGTGATGTGATGGATATTGACCCCGTTAAGGCAGTTATCAAGGCGTGTTTTGATTTTTCTGATATTATTCGAGCTAGTGGAGTTGATGTTAGGGTTGAGGCTGTGATCTTTGCTTTGGATGATGTTGAGACGGGTACGAGAGACCCGATTGTAGTTAGTGACGATGGAGATACACTTCCTGTGGTACCGGAGGTTATCCTTGAGCCTGCTCAGGAGGGAGCAGCAGGGAGTACGTATGAGACATTGGGAGATTTGGTTCAGAGGTTCCATGATCACACAAAGGCTATCCCAGTCCATCGTATACAGGCCATTGAGGGAGTTTAGAGGGAGCAGGGACATAGGATTGTTGGGGTTGAGTTGGCAGTCACTGCTTTGACTAAGAGGATTACTTAGTTGGAGGGGGATAATCAGAGAGTTGACCGACTCTAGCGCGACATGTCACGTATGCAGAGAGAGCTGAGGCAGATATGATGGTTTTGATTTTATGATCGAGTGAGAATTAGCAGATTTAAGGCGTGTGCTAGGAAGCACATGGGCTACCGTCCTTAGATATGTTCATTAGTGTTGTAGTACTGAGCATTAGCGTTTAGTGATAACCGTAGTGTTAGAAACTCGTATTTTCTGTATTTTGAAACTAATGTGATGTAATCACTAATGTTCGATGATATGAAATTGATATTTATCTATGATATGATGTCATGATTTGATTTACTTATGCTTTTGCATCATGCATTATGGGGTTTCCATGAATATATTTCAATCATGTATTTTCTTTGTGAATTAACCTTAAATTTTATTTAACACCGTTAGTGATCTCGCATCACCTAGAAATATCATCGAGTGTTACGTTGTTATGTTGTAGGAAGATGCCTAACACACGATCCGGAGCGTCCATGACCCATAAGGAGGTTGAAGAATTGGTTACCCGTTGAGTAGCTGAAGAGATGGAGGCTCGTGATGCAGCAATGAACCTTAAACCCCTGAATGGAAATGGAGGTAACAAAGGAGATGGATATGGAGGTAACGGAGGAAATAGGAATGGAGGTAACAGAGGAAATAGAAATGGAGGCAACGGGGGAAATGGGAATGGAGGTAACGGAGGAAATGGAAATGGAGGGAATGGAGAAAATAGAAATGGAAATAGAAATGGGAATCATGGCATGAACTATGGAGGTTTCATGCCAGTGTCCCGAGAGTGCACATTCCAAGACTTTTTGAAATGTAAGCCACATAATTTCTCAGGAACCGAAGGCATTGTCGGATTTACCCGCTGGTTCGAGAAAATGGAGATTGTGTTCAATGTCAGTAATTGTCCATCGAAGTATCAAGTGAAATATGCTACATGCACACTGCAGGACAGTGCTTTGACTTGGTGGAACTCTCATAAGAGAACAATTGGTGTTGATGCTGCATATGCCATGAACTGGGATGGACTTATGAGGTTGATGACAAAAGTGTACTGCCCGAGGAATGAAATCCAGAAGATGGAGATTAAAATGTGGAATCTGACCGTGAAAGAAACGACTTGACTGCTTACACTCAAACGATTCAGGATTTGATTTTGTTGTGTTCTTGAATGGTCTCTAACGAAGAGGACAAAATGGAGAGGTTTATTGGAGGATTACCGAACAACATTCAAGAAAATGTAATTGTTGCGAATCCGGCTAGACTCCAAGATGCCATACGCATTGCTAACCAATTAATGGACAAGAAGCTCCAGGGTTATGCTGCAAGGAGTGCTGAGAATAAGAACAGGATGGAAAGTAACACAAGGTATAACCATGGACAACAACTACCATTTAAGAGACAAAATGTTAGTGGGCAGAATGTGGCTAGAGCTTACACGGCAGGGAACAATAAGAGGAAAGGGTATGCTGGACCTCACCCACTCTGCAACAAGTGCAGATACCACCATGTAGGGCCATGTACAGTGAAGTGCAATAATTGTAAGAGAGTTGGTCACCAGACAAGAGATTGTAGATCTGCAGCTGCGGTACCAAACACGCAAAGAGCCCCACTTAGGAATCAGCAAGGTGTTATTTGCTATGAGTGTAGGAGACCAGGATATGTGAAGAGAGAATGTCCGAAGTTGAGAAACCAGAACCATGGGAACCGAGTTGGGAACAAGACTGGAAACCAGACTAGAGGTAACGAAGCTACATCAATGGCTTACGCCATTGGTGGAGGAGGAACAAATCCTGATTCCAATGTTGTCACGGGTACGTTTCTTCTCAATAACTGTTATGCTTCTATGTTATTCGAATCGGGAGCCGATAGAAGTTTTGTGTATCGACTATCGTGAACTAAACAAACTTACTATGAAGAACCGATACCCACTTCCGAGGATCGATGACTTGTTCGATCAACTCTAAGGATCAAGAGTCTACTCTAAGATCGACCTGAGATCTGGTTATCACCAACTCAGAGTTCGTGAGGAAGACGTTCCAAAGACAGCATTTAGGACTCGCTATAGTCACTACGAGCAGAAAGGAGCACGAAGGACACCTTAAGATTGACCTGAGATTTGGCTTGATTAACGCACCAACAGTATTCATGGATTTGATGAATCGGGTGTGCAAACCGTATTTGGATAGATTCATGATTGTATTCATTGATGATATTTCGATCTACCCCAAGAGCAGAAAAGAGCACGAAGGACACCTTAAGTTGATTTTGAAGTTATTGAAGAAGGAAGAATTGTACGCTAAGTTTTCAAAGTGTGAGTTTTGGCTGTCTAAGGTACAATTTTTGGTCACGTGATTGATAGTGAAGGCATTCACGTTGATCCCGCTAAGATCGAGTCAATCAAGGATTGGGCGTCACCTAAGACACCAACCGAGATCCATCAATTTTTAGGTTTGGTTGGTTACTACTGGCGATTTATTGAAGGTTTTTTTTAAAATCGCTAGACCTATGACAAAATAGAATTAGAAAAGTGTGAAGTTTGATTGGGGAGAAAAGGCAGAGGCTGCATTTTAGTTGTTGAAGCAGATTTTATGTAGTGCGCCGATATTGGCCTTACAGAAGGGAAGTGAGAACTTCATGGTATAATGTGATGCCTCGCATAAAGGGTTGGGCGCGCTTTTAATGCAGAGGGAGAAGGTCATGACCTACGCATCCCGCCAACTCAAGGTTTACGAGAAGAATTATACCACACACGACCTAGAGCTTGGTGTAGTAGTGTTTGCCTTAAAGATGTGGAGACACTATATATATGGTACAAAGTGCGTTGTGTTCACTAATCACAAGAGTTTACAAGACATTCTCGATCAGAAGGAGCTGAATATGAGACAACGACGTTGGTTAGAGTTGTTAAGTGACTACAACTATGAGATTCAATATCACCCAGGGAAGGCAAACGTGGTGGCTGATGCCCTGAGCTAAAAGGAGAGAAACAAGCCGCTACGAGTTTGAGCCTTAGTTATGACTATATGGTTAAACCTTCCTAAGCAGATTTTGAGTGCTCAATCGGAAGCCAGAAATAAAGAGAACATCATCAACGAAGATTTGCATGGTATAACACCCTGTGTTTTCAAGTCATTGACGACGTCGATAAATATACTATTTATTTTTAGTGTTGTACGCGTTTGCTTGTGATTTCATGAATTAAGTTTAAAACGCGTATGCTAAAAATTAGCGTTCAATGTAAACGGGCATCAAACAATTAAATGTTTACATCAAACAAGGGTTAAGTAATTATTTTGAGGATAATTATTAACTTTGTTCATTCTATTTTTATCGGATACGTAAAGTGTATAGAATATCAGAAACCATCGGGTTTGTTGGTTCAACCAAAGAGCCATAATGGAAATGGGAGAATATAACGATGGACTTTGTGACTAAGTTGCCAAAGACGGCAGCCGGTCAAGACACGATTTGGGTAATCATTGATCGTCTCACTAAGTCTGCTCATTTCTTGCCTATGCGAGAAGATGACACGTTAGAGAAGTTGACGAGACAGTACTTGAAGGAAGTAGTCTCAAAGCATGGAGTGCCAGTTTCGATCATCTCTGATCGTGATGGGAAATTTACGTCACATTTTTAGAAGTCCCTTAATAAAGCATTAGGTACTCGATTGGATATGAGTACCATCCAGAGACCGATGGTCAAAGTGAGAGGACCATTCAAACATTGAAGGACATGTTACGTGCTTGTGTACTCGAATATGGGAAAAGGTTGGATAGACACTGTATCATTGTGAATTTTCATATAATCAACAGTTACACATTCCAGCATAAAGGGCTGTATTATTTGAGGCGTTGTATGGGCGCAAGTGTCGATCACCTATCTGCTGGGCTGAAGTTGGAGATAGTCAGCTCACTGGCCCAGAGATCATCCACGAGACGACTAAGAAGATCGTTCAAATCAAAAGCCGTATCCAAGCCCCCCGTGATCGTCAAAAGAGTTATGCCGATGTAAGACAGAAACCTCTTGAGTTTCAAGTAGGAGATAAGGTCATGTTGAAAAGTATCTCCCTTAGAAGGATGATACGTTCTGGCAATACGAGGAAAGTTGAACCCTCGTTATATTGGACCTTTTAGGGTCATTGCCAAAGTAGGAACCTTTGCCTATCGTCTTGAACTCCCAGAGAAATTGAGCAGAGTTCACAGTACGTTTCACGTCTCGAAATTGAAGAAATGCTTAGCTGATGAACCTCCTTTTTTTTTTTTTTTTTTTTTTTTTTTTTTTTCTTTTTTCCCCTTTTTTTTTTTTTTTTCTTTTTTTATTTTTTTTTTTTTTTCTTTTTTCCGCTTTTTTTTATTGCTATTACGTTGGATGAATCTAATCGACGAAAAACTCCATTCATCGAAGAACCTGTTCGAGAATCATGGACCGTGAGTCAAGCGTTCTCAAGCAGAGTCGTATCTCCGATTGTCAAGGTACGTTGGAACTCTAGGAGAGGTCCTGAGTTTACGTGGGAGCGTGAAGACCAAATGCAAAAGAAATACCCGCACCTTTTCACCAACTCTGCACCCGCGGCAGAGGTTGCGTCCTAAGCTTTGAGGACAAAGCTTCTTTAATGGGGAAAGAATGTCACAACCCGTGAATTTTCATTCAGTATTGGTATGTGCTTAAATACACTACCTTTTACCTTTAAAAAACGAGCTGGAAATAACAAAAAACGGATTAAATGCCAAAGATTACGTGCTTGTTTTGCTAATTGTATTGTGCAGCAACGGATAACCAAGAAAAGACGAAAAACAAAGCCAAAAACGACAAAACTGGACTCGAATGGAAATGCTGTGAAGGACAAGCTAATCAAAGACAAAGACAGAAAAGTCAAAGTCCAGTCAAATCTCAGCCAAATTAACAGTCAAAACCGGAGCCGTAATTGAAGAATACTATTGGTGCAATCTCAACCCATCTGATGGGCCGGGAAAGCCCAATAGTATATTAATGAAGACTGTGAAGACCAAATGGGCCCTCAATCAATGACAACAGCCCATTTGTGTGCAATTTGACAGCGATATGAAGACTTTGAAGGCCCGATCCTAAGCCTTGAACAAACAAATCTCAGCCATTGTACACACCCAAACCCACCCAAAACCTTATTGGCCTTAAAAAGGCCCAATAACATAAGCATAAACCTTATTGGGCCAGACGCAACAGTTGGGCCACCCAAATACATAACCAAAGCCAATAAAGCCTAAAAACAATTTTTTTATAAATACCTCAGGGACTGAAATTTGTCATTTTGAAATGTTTTATAAAAGAAAAAGTGTTTTAAAAATATAAGGGACTGAATTTGCAAGTTTCTAAAACTTCTATCTCTTTATAAAACACAAGGGTTTAAACTGCCAATAGCTTATTCTTTCTTTAATTCTTTGTTCTCAAAACGCAAGGGCTGTTTATGCCAATTCCCAAACTTGTTTATAACTAAAGAAAAAAGGGGCAAAACGAAATGGCAATAAGATGAAACATGAGGGTTTCTTTTTGCCAACATTGAAACTTTTAAACCTGTACACCACTCCCCATTCGTCCCTCTCACCCTTTCCCGCCAAACCCCTTGAACCCCCCACCATCACGAGTTACACCCCATTCTTTTACCCAACCCCTCGTTTACCCAGTCCCAACCTAAACCCACCTTCCACTACCTCTTAATCTTGCCATGTTGGCAATCTCACCAAACCCGAAGCAATATCAATGGCGGATTGAGTTTTAAAAGTAACACAAAAGTAATCTGAGGGCCAGGATTGGTTGCTAAGTTAACCACTCTCACAACTAACACAACAAGAAGAAGAAAGAAGACTTGGGACTTCTATAAATTCAAGAAAACACAAGCCGAACAAACACACTAGTTTTAGTTTAGCTTTTCTTATTTAATTTTTAATTAACTTGTAATCTAAGTTTCCAGCTTACTTTTTAAGTGTAATGTTACTGTTTTGAAAGTTTAATTCAAGTTTTAAAGTTTATGTTAAATTTCTTGTGATTTTCAATACTATTCATCTTTTAAATTCTTTGTTAATTCTGAAAAAAAAAAAAAATTGAGTTTGCTTGTTTCTTTATTACCCTGCTGTCACTAGTCTTAATCTACATTAGTAGTTTTAAGTAAAATTAAGTTAAGAAAAGATTTCCACTTAGTTAAGGGGGTGTTTGGCTAAGCTGTAAAATGGGTCATTTGGGGTATGGAATGGGTCACAAGCACTCAGCCATTTTAGGCTGAGTGTGTGGGGTTAATCTAGCCACTTACATCACCAATTTTAGTTCTAAAATAAGTTTTTAAGTCATTTTGGTTTTCTGTCAAAATTTGAATAAGCCAACTTAAGCCTAAGTGCCCAAGCTGCTTAAGCAGCTTAAGCACTCTCTTTGTGTGCTTATTGTGTTGTTTCTAGCCCTTTTAGAACACCATTTGTTCTGTCCCCTTTAATTTGACATTATAAGTCAAAATTTTGTCTTTGCAAATTCTTTAAGAACCCCCAAGTTTAAGCTACAAATTCAGCAGCTTAAATTGTTTTCTAAACCCTCATCCTTTGGAAATAAGCTCACTAGTCATCCTTTTTAATCTGTTTATGTTTGGTTTTGGCTAAAAAGCACTCTTGTGCTTATTAAGATAAGCTCAAAAAGCCCTTAAGGCTGTGTTTGTTTCTCCCCTGGTGCTGAAACCAATTTTCAGCACCCTTTATCTAGCTTATTTTGTATTAAGCACTTAGGATCTTTGGCTTTTTATTGTAGCTTATTAGTAGTTCTTTAAACCCCCATAGTTTTGTAGCTTAACTCACTCTTTAGCATAGCTTAGATCTAGCTTAAAGTGCACCTTTTTCTGTTTTATATCAAAAACTGTCAACATGGCTTAATCATTTTTAGCTTATTTAGCTAATTCTAGTGACCTAGCTTTATTTTAGTGATACCCTTAGCTAGTAGCTTTTCATTAGTTTCTAACTTATTTTGCAGCTTAAAATCCCAATAAGAAAGTAAAATAAGCTTGTAAGCTTAATAAGCTTCTGTCAGCCCAATAAGCTCACTTTTCTGGCTTATTCAGCCCACTTCAGCTTATGCACCTTTGATAGAAAATGTTCCCATAAGCCCCTTTACAACTTTCCTGTTTTGACTTTTTGATAATAAGCACTTAGGACTTGCTTTGCATATCGGGGTCCATCTCAGGGACCATTTGTGTAATTTCTATCTTTTTGGTTAACTTAGTTAGTCCCTAGTGTTAACTGTGCTGTTACCTCGTTAGTCCTTTTGTCCTTTCACTGTTAGTCCCTTAGGTTAACATTAGTTAGTTTATTTAATTTAATTAATTTAAATTAGGTTTAGATTTAATTAGTTTAATTACTTTTAATTCAAACAGTAACTTTTAGGGCTTTTTATATTTTTAGATTTCTCAACTTTTTCTTTATTTAATTTGATTTTTTCAGATTTTTTATAGTTATATTTTCTGACTTTTTATATTTAATTAGTTTTAATTAGTTTTTAATCTTAGAAAATTCATAAAAAATACAAAAATTAACAAAAAATTATTTTTCTTTTTTAGAAAATTTTCTTTAATCAAATAGTTTGTAGGAAAATTAATAAAACTTGTGTAGGGTAATTTTTGCTTAAAATTCAGTTCCGGGCCCGTTTACGAGCCCGGATTTTTCGTTTCTTACCGTTTTGTTCGTTTTTGAACTCCGTTTTTGAAAATTTTTACATTTTCTTTTAAGTTAGAATATTTTTAATTTATTTAAATTTTAAAATTAATTTTATGACTTTATTTTTGTAATTTTTAGTTTTAGCTTGCGATTTAATTCCCGGTAGTCTATAATTGCATGTTTAATTTAGTTTATTAGTTTTAATTATTTTAGTTAATTATTTTTAGCCTAATTATGTTCCCCGTAGATTTCTTAGGATTTCATTTGCCATTATTTATGCTCCCGTAGTTTAGGATTTATCCGTATAACTATTTTTGTTCCCCGTAGTTTATTTAAGGTTCCCATTTTCCACTGCTTGTTTCCCGTAGAATAATTTTAGTTTTCTTTAATTAATTTTAGTTTATCTAGTTAAAAATCAAAATCATTTGATTCTCAATTCAAATCATCAATTCATTCGTATCGATTTACCATTCCAGCCTCGTTGGGGATTTACGACCCGAGAAAACTCTATACTACTTCTCGGTATCATTGACTCTGCTTTCAGACTATCCTTACTGTATATTTGATATTTTATTATATTATATGTATTTTAAGGTGTAGTCTGAGCCGGATCAAGTATCTACCGTTTTTCGTCTAATAATTTGAATTTTTATAAGTTTGGTTTAACTTTTACGCGTAACCGGGAAGTTGTCCCGTTAATATCTGAGAATCGTCTCCGGGAGCGAACCATATTGTATTTTATCATAGTCTTTCGTCAGTGGACGCGTTTTTACGTTTTTAAGCAATAATTAAAATTTCATAATTTTCCGTGAAGTCGTTATGCGTTTTCAATATTTGCGTATCCCGAATATTACAAGTAACATTTGATGTGCATGCATGCTTGAGAATTAATCCAATATCTAGCACTAGTGATCCTAAAATAATTGAGACCATTTTGGTCCCCCCTGGTCTCATTTGCAACTGGATATGCATGTATATACATGTATAGGATTCAAATTTTGAACTTTATTCCTAGACATACTAGCTTGAATTAAGGTAAAGGACTTGTACTAGAATTAATGTGATAGGAAGATCATTTTGGTCCCCCTATTCTTGTCTAACTTTGGACCCCAACCTAATAGAAAAGAACCAGGAAAGCCAATCTGAATAAGAGCCGATAGACGGACAGCCTATATTCCATCAACGACAAACAAGCCGATACACGTCTGAAGCCATAGAGCAACTAAAAAGAAGATGAGAAAGATCCTCAGGGGCAGAGTCGCAAACCGGGCAGGAAGATGAAGAAACAGTAACATCTCGACTAATCAAGTTCAATCTCGTCGGCAATCTATCAAGAGAGACCTTCTAAGCGAGCACATTGATTTTAGACGGAACTAACTTGACCCACCTCGTAGCATGATCCTCCTTAGGGAGAAAGTGGGCGTCTAATAAATTGCGGACGTCTTTAACACAAAACTCTCCACTCCCATTATGATCCCAATACCAACGATCAACAGAATTAGACAAAATTGTGGTACCAACAAGCTCCTGGAGTTGAGCAAACTGGGAATTTTCAGCCCCTCCTCTGACCTGACGACGAAATGAGGAGACAATAGAATCCTGAAATTTAGAAGCAACAGAACATACCTTATATTTCTAAGCTTATTTGAGAGCTTGTTTGATTATTTGAACTTATTTTGGCATATATATACATATACACGACTAAATAAGAAAACATAAAGAAATATTATCTTAAGCTTATTTCTTGTAACTTAAATTTAGTATACTTATTTCTAGCTTATTTTTGTAAGGGTAAAACATTAAGTTTATTTGACTTAACCAATAAGCTCAAATAAAGCTTAATGGGCCTACAAGCCCACGTCACCCATAACATAAACCCACGGCCCAAGCTTATTCATAAGCTTATGGGTTCGGCTTATTTGTCTTGGCTTATTATGAGCTTGTGGTAGCTTATTGATGAACCTAGAACTTGTTTGTTATCTTTTTAGTATATCGGACTTATTTATTTCGTACTTTGGCATATTAAAGGCTTAGTGGGCCTAAAAGCCCAATAAGAGTTTTAGTGACTCGTTAGACTTGTTTTAAACGGAAAACGATTGTGTAGAGTTTGTAAAATGTAAATTTTGATTTGGAAATGGTTTGAAATTTGTTTTTGATAAAGTCTACGACTTTGGAAAAATGTGTAAACACGAACGGGTCATGCCGAAATTTTTGTAAAAACCTTATACTTAGAAATTTCTTAGAAAACATAAATAATAAAATGTTTTGACTAAATTACTTAACGATTTGGAAATGTCAAATTATAAATAATAATTTTATTTATACGTTAATAATAATATAATATTATATTTATATAACTAATATAATATTATATACATACTTACTTACAACTTAAGACCTTTCATAAAAACCGATCACTAATGTTTTAATACACAAATAACGTTTACCAAAAATGAGTAATAAACGTTCATGCATCAAATCACATACGTTAACTTTCCGAGACTAAATCGAAACCCGTATTCTTCTAGGTCATACCCGTGTACCACCGTTCGTTTCGAGTGACCCTACTTTTGACGTGTACTCTTTACCATATCATCAAGGTGAGTTCATAGCCTCTCACTTTTACTTATTTTGAATAAATGTTTTTATAACTTTGGGGTGAGAAACATTGCTTGTTTTTTAAATCGGACACAAGTACTTTCATGAGAATTTTTCCCTGTTTACGTGTTGTCTAAGTAACGCTAGACCTCCTATTACTCAAAACTATCATGAACTGTTAATCTCTTGACCGGAGGACCGGTTGAGGGAGCGCGAGTGAATAAATAGATCTATTGGGACTAATTATCCCTATCCGGGTAAGTCGCACTTACTACCCACGGGTCGCCCGATTAAATCGATATATGTCATGTCGAATTTCAGATAGGAAATCTTAGGTCGAATTTCCTCTAGGGCAATGCAACCTATAGCTATATGAAAGCTATGTCTCAGAATTAGCATCGGTGTCATGAGCTTAGTGCAACGTAAATATCTTTTATGTGAAGTTATATTTGTTATAACTGTCGCATGCACCCTAAAGACTGAAATGTTATGTAATTATGACGTATATTATTATTAATCTATAATACATTATAAAGCATTTGAGACACTTTTATATTTAGAAAGTCCGAACATTCAGACTTTTTTTATGAAAATATATTTTTTAACAACAACACAATACTCCTTTATGTAACAAGTATACAACTTTTCTCGTTATGTTGCCATTCTTTAGCCATCATCTTATTTAGAAAACACATCTTAAAGTGACAAATGTCTATTTTTTTATTTAAAAATCACATTTATTTTCAAATTAAAATATCTTTTTATCTATTTATCTTTTTTATAATTTAATTTCACTATATTTTTTAAAATTTTATACTCTTTAATTCAATATCCATTTTGATATATTTTTATTAATTTTTAGTTTTTTTTATTTTTAATGCCTCCGAAACTGCGACTTTATGCGAGTAACATGCTAGTCGATTTTAATTAGGCGAGAAAAACGTCATCAATGGTAAATCAAAGCATAATTTCCTATGTGCGCTTATGGTAGTCAAATCATCACGTAGCAAATGACATGTCATTATTCAACAAGTGAGTTGCGAAAAAATAAAAGGATGAATACATTATTATTTAAGAACTTAATACTCGAATGAAATAACCGATCAAGTGTGATGCAATACGATAAGTGACAAAGATAATTTTACAACAATAATGATAGTGAAAAGCATGAAAGAAAAACATATCACCACAATGCATATATAAAGACAAAGAAAATATAAATACGATACAATAACTAAAGAGAGATCAAATTGGACACGATGATTTATAATGTTTTTGTAGGAATTTATATAAATATAACTCATATACACATATATAGCGCAGCGATTAAGGTCCTAAAACGTGGATCATTTGATGTATAGAAACATAATTTAATACTATGTAATACCTCCTTATAACCCAATCGGTTAACAAACGGAGCAAAGATGAAACTTGATTCTTCCTTGAACCCACACAAAAGAAACCAAATCATCAAAGAAGATGATCTCTCATAATATCCTCACTACCAACGATCGTATTGGTATTACCTAAATACGGAGTTTCTATATTTCATGATCAAAGAACGAGTTCTTGTTTCTTGCTTAATCAAAATCGACACACAAAAACCCTAAGCGATTTCTGAGGCCGATCGTTTTGGATAATAAGGGAGAGGAAATTTTTTCCTTTGTTTGCTTCTTAAGTATTAGGGGGTTTTTTTTTGGAACAGCAGATTTATTAAAAACAAAACAAAACTAGAAGACGTTAGGAAAAAAATTACAACGTCACAAGATAAGGATTTTTGAGCCATTCGGTCCAACTGAACGAGGCTTTACACCTAAACTTACACCAATAATAAGAACAAGAAACGACATTATCAAAGATAACCGCCTTGGATGGATTTTTAGACTCGAACAACAACTTATTGCGAAAGGACCAGATCGACCACCATAACACATAAAAAACTCCTTCGAGCACCACCTTAAGCTTAGCCGTAAGCCGCAGCGAGATCAACCAAATTAACCATTCCTCGTATGAATTAACATCCACGTAATCTATATTCCACCAAGAAGAAATCTTACGAACCACCTGCCTTACCAAGTTACATTGAAAGAACAAGTGACTAGAGGATTCAACCCCACAGTCACATATAGGACATGACAAGGATTGAATATCCATACCGCGACGAGAAATATTAAGTCTCGTAGGAAGTGCATCCATCTTGATCTTCCAGGCAGTCACGTTCACCTTAATGGGCACATACTTCACCCAACGAGTTCTAGACCTACCTCCCGGGTATCTATTCTCATCAATCACCTTTCGAAAAGAGGCCACAGAAAAGTCTCCTGAATTAGATAGAGACCATACGTACCTGTCATTCTTCGGAGTAAGAGAAATCGAATAACATGTCGACAAACTCTTCATATTGAACTTGCTCGATGCCACCCCTAGCTTTCCGACGAAACGAACTGTCCAACCTGAAATCCTTTAATTTATCACCCACTGACACCTTTTTATTAGTCTCTAAAACGTATAAACGTGGGAAAATGTCTTTGAGCACAGACCCTTCCAGCCATCTATCCTCCCAGAAAGTAGTCGATTCCCCATTACCCATATTAAGCTGCAAATAATCAAAGAAATTAACCCCTTGTTGTTTTAAAACTTCAACTTCCCGCACTAACTGTCCAGCGAGACGAAGCTTCCAGAATTAATGGCCTTAACCCACTTTCCTCACAAAGACATGAATCCGCCTTTAGCCTCACTCGCCCATAAAGAGGTTTTCTGAGCATAGAATTTCCACACCCATTTAAACAATAAGTGTCGGTAGCCCTTTATCACTTCACTTCAATAAGCTTAACAAGAAGATTAGAAAGAATGTAGAGAGAGAATCTAGAGAGAGAAAGTTAGAGAGAAAAATGGAATTGGATGATTAACTTGAAATGTTACAAATGAACCAACCACCTCACCTTCCTTGGTGAGGTGTATTTATAGGCTTGCATGCCTTTTAGGAAAAGTCTAAGGACGGGCCTGCCGGGTTTACTTGGGCTTTCGCCCGATACACGTGACCGATTAGATTACAAATAAGAGCCCGTTTACCCGTCTAGCCTATTACAACGTATATTAATTTAGTGACCGAGACCTAATATAATTATGAACGAACTTCCATTGTTCGACTCAATATTTTGAGGCTAACAATCTCCCCCGAAGTGAGTTCATTGTGACACTCCTTCGTGAGATCAATGAGATTGCTTTTGTCGTTGAGCTCTTGTGATCTTTGTCTCTGTCTACGTTGTAGGCTTGTTCCTTCATGCTTTATGATCTTTGATCTTTAGCCTTTGTCATTGTCTTTTGACTTCGTCTTTGCGTCCGAGATCTTTAAATCTTTATCCTTCCGTCTTGATCGTCTTTGCCACCTTGCGATCTTGTGTCTTGACCAACATGCTCATACTTTGCATCATCTTGAAAGCTTGCTAACAATCTCCCTTGATAGACTTGATATCTTTGAAGGAAGATCTTGTATATCAGAGTTTGTGCGGAAGTCTTTGTCTTTAATTCTTGAGCTTTCATGATTCTTGAATCTTGATGCTTATAGTATGTCTTTGTAGTTTGAGCATGAGCATGTGGTAATGAATCCGACTTCAACTAGAATAAGGCATCACCATCTCCATCTTTATGTATCCTGAAATAAAACAGTTAGCAATAAAGCGTGTGGACGAATATGGCTTTGTCATTCATCCGGATTTGGTTAGATTAACCTTCGGTTCCGTAGGACCGTTTTACAGTATAAATATTGTACATGTGATCAGGTAGATTCAAAGAATCTCCTTGATAGGGTTTCCAGCTCAAAGCGTAGGATCTTCTAACACAGATGTATTAGATTTACCATGCTTGCTAGTTCTCATTACCGGAACGTCTCAAAGCAGACAACACGGTAAGAGTAAATCAGATAGTTACTATCTTTCTGATTAAGCCGTCAATTCATTTCCTGGAACAAGTTTGATTCACATTGAATCGCACCATCGTTTCTTTCCAGTTGACACAAGTTTGATTCATATAGAATCTCGCAAGTCACCTACCAAGAGCTTGTTTGATGCTGGCTCAAGCAGGATTTCCATCTTCATTGTGAGTACATAAGTATCACTCGGATGTTCTGGCACAATCACAAGGATAATGCGTAGGACTCTTGTTAACAGCTTGTGAACTAATTGGTGTTCAACAAGTGTTAGTAATGGAATGTGTCCTAATGAGATTTATTTATGGATCTCTTGGCTCTAGACTCGATTAGTGTGTTTTGGTTTTAGTAATCGGAGGCTGGAGCAGACTGCCACCTATTCAATATCAACTATCTTAGAGTGAGAAAGTCAATAGAAGTCGTGTGTATCTCCGTGACAAATGAGACAAGTTTTTGTTGAGAGAAACCCGAATGGCTGGGGAGGGTTGTGCATTGCATCACTGGGTCCATGATGTCGTCTTCAATATCAGCAATCAACATTGTGATTCTGACAGCATATGTATTGACCCGGTTTCTGATCAACCCTGTTTCTTCTGCCAAAGTTTGTGTGAGGGCTTGCATTCTGTTCAACCCTTTATCCATACATTTCTTTTTAATTCTTCAACCCCTTCAATGCTTACCAAGACGTCATTACTAACACCTTGTTGTGATTATTCCAGTGTTAGCTCAATCTTAGTCGGCATTCTTCCCTTATACACATTCATCTCCAATCATACCTAAGGACTGCTATTTCTAACTATGGAGTGTCCTTGGGTAGATCCCTCCGGTTCTGGTTGGATCATAGGACAAATACCTAACCTTACCACCTTATGTCTACCCAGAAGCGTCGACAAAAGATGTTGTAGGGTATGAGATCGTAACATAAAACGTTTTTCGAATAGCACTTTTGAGTCTTTTAGATCACATTTAATTACAATTTCGTCCCCTTATTTAAATTCTAAGTCACTTCGATTTAAAATACCGTTGGATAAAATTGTCTTTGAAAAGGCCATGAAAAAAGGTTGAAGCTTAGCATGAATTTTTTTTTTTGAACTATGTCATCTTCATGCCCCCTCATTTTTACATATTTTTAGACACCAATAAAATTATAATACCAAGTTGTAAAAATCGATAATATAAATTGAGGTGTGAACCACTTAGTCATCTTATAACATCATTCTAATTGAATTGTCATTATAATCTTGTTGTATAAGAGACTTTTTAGGAATGGTTTGAATTCATAAGAATGTCCGTGAGATGAGTATCGCAAACTCATAAACTTTATTTTTCGAAAAACTCCCCCGTTGAAAGATGGAGTGTTGAACATCCACAATTTTGAAAGATTATGAATTGTCAGTGAGAAATTCTAGAAAAAATTGTTTCAACAATTTTGAAACATCATGTTTAGAAACTTATCTCCAACACTAGGGTAACGCACTATGCTACACTATCCTATTCTTGAGCTAAGAAACATTGAATTGCTGGTAAGAACAGCTCAAAGACCGGAAACGTTGAATTTTCTCGATGTTAGGATAAGTTAACTTTATATGATACAACTTTCCTTTAATTTGAAGTCCGGATTTACGTACTGATCTTAGCACATAAGCCATTAAGAAAACTTAGAAAATAACATTTTATGAAAGATTTGAAACTCCTGTTCGCAACTTCCTTTACACCGCCCGTGTCGATATTAATCAACATTTTCTAGTATAGTAAATTTATCGATTCCAAGAGACATGTCGAGAAAGAATATTTTTTGATAACATTTTCTGATTTTTTGATTTTGTATTTCTTTTTAAAATTTTTTTATTTTGTAGTTTTTTTTTTCAAAATATGTACAATGTGATGTTGATGAAGTATCAAGCAGATTCTTTTGTCAGAGCCACCAGGTTCAGCTCGAGTCAAACATCTCATAACCAATACCCTGACAAGATACTAAAACCATTCTTCGGAAGGGCATTAGTAAACATGTCAGCAAGTTGGTATTCAGTTCTGACAAAGTACAATTCAATTATACCGTTTTTCAACCTGTTTCTTTGATAGAAATGAGACCGATTATGGATGTGCTTGGTAACGGGAGTGCTGCACGTGGTTGCCTAAGTATTGCTATGGCTGAACCGAGAATCGCAATACAAGCGTATTTTGTTTGAAGATTGAGAGCCATAATCTTTGAAGCTGTGTCCGCATCCACATAACTTGAAGCACAACTTGCAGATAACGCCCACGATTCACCTCGTGGATGACATTGCAGTACAGTTTTGCTTCTTTGACATCCAGCTGACTACCTTATCACCTAGGAACTGTATTCCTCCAGAAGTGCTTTTGCGAGTAATCAAGGCAACCGGCATGATCGGCATCTGAAAAAGCTGTTAGTTCAAAGCCAGAACCCTTCGATACAGAGTCCCCTATGTGAATTGTACCTACTGTAAGTATCGAAAGAATCCTTTAACCTCTTTAGGTGTTTTTTCAGTCGGGTTCTTGCTTGATATCTTGCACAATAGCATACACACTTGCACTATGTCTGGTTTTTTTACTAGATGTCGGATACATAGTGACCCGCTATTGCTACGGTAGACATTTGTTCCTAACGGTTTCACCACTCAAGTCTGCATCTAATATAGGATTCGTAGACCATTTTGTACCAATCTTGTGTCCTTTTTCCATACCAGTTTTTCAGAATCTCAAAGTATTTTTGGTCCTGATGGATAAAATACGCGTGGGGATTGGTGGATCTGAAGTCCAAAAAAGAATATCATTCATTTCCCCATTAAGACATCTTCAAATCTACCGTGCATTAATTTTTCAAAACGTTTTGAAAATTTAGGGTTTGTGGAACCAAAAATAATGTCATCAACGTAAATCTGCACAAGTAGAATGTCCTCCCCGTATTTTATCGTGAATAGGGTCGGGTCAATGATACCTTTAGTAAAACCTTTAGAAATCAGGAATTTTAAGAGTTCATCATACCAGCACTCTCTCGGAGCTTGTTTCAATCCCATATATGCCTTTCCTTATACGGTAAACTTAGTCTGGATGATGATCAACGAAGCCTCTGGTTTGTGCAACATAAACCTCCTCCTTCAATGGACCATTAAGGAAATGTAGTTTACACGTCATGCTGATAAATTGGAAAAGACTTGTTGCCGCATATGTGAACAAAAAAAATCTGACAGCCTTCCAAGCGAGCAACTGGAACAAATTATCTTCAAAATCAATACCCTCTTCCTGAGCATAACCCTTTGCTACAAGTCGTGCTTTGTTGCGAATTACAGTTTGGTCTTCATCCTTTTTTTTTTTCCATAACCACTTTAGCTTAATACGTTATTGCCAAAAGGTTTGGCAATGTGATCCCAACTTGTAGTCTGAGTCAAACTGATGAAAGTTCTTCCTGGCATTTTTTCAATCTATGCAGAATTAGCCATGCCTCCATAATGTTTTTTCGGATTCACATGCAGTGCTCACCGGGTGAGTGCGAAACAACACATTTCAGGATCTGTTCATATTTGTCGTCTTGTTTGAACTGGCTTGGATGGATTTCCACAAACT
The DNA here is from genome assembly GCA_026074375.1 of Tanacetum coccineum. NCBI lineage: Eukaryota > Viridiplantae > Streptophyta > Magnoliopsida > Asterales > Asteraceae > Tanacetum > Tanacetum coccineum. Next base: position 64,760 of record BQNB010007820.1, on the reverse strand, counting down.
TGAGTTAACGGGTGATCTTTTGTCCATCGGTATTCGGAATCATGAGGTTGATTGAAGGTATGTATATTTGAATTACCAATATTACATGAGGAAGACTCAGCATGTTTGTGTACCGGTGTACAGAAAGGATTGGTAAATTCTGCTTGATTATCGTTGTTTTCCTCAGCATGAACATTGTTTGAGATGTCGGGATTCTGATGTATGCTGAATATATCTTTGAATGGTGTGTGTCTTGTGGAGCAGATTATCAGTGGGAGGAAGAAACTGTTGACACGAGAAGTAACCACATTGAAAATCATCAAACAGGACCGAAAAGAATCAGACTCTTGTTTGTGAATTTGAACTGTTATATCTGCTGAAGGAAACATTTTGTAGTTTCTTGTGCGTGGTCAGTGTTGTCATAATCGACGCCCTTTTGTCGTTGGGGAACTGAGCCTAGAAGTGTCATTAAGCAACAGATGACTCTACCATCTCTTGATCTCATCAAATCCTGAGATGGATGGATTCAACTATCAACCTTGTTCTTTTGTTGTAGACACGATATCCCTTTGACTGAGTGGAGTATCCCACCAAAATGCATGAATCCCCTTTTTTCTTTCATCTTATCCAAATTTTCACCATCTTTTGTTAAGTAACAAGTACAACCAAAGATGTGAAGGTGTTTAATTGAGGGTTTTCTGTCATTAATGATGTGATATGCCGTTTTCTCAATAGAGTTGTGATGATGATTGATCCTGTTTTGAGTATAGCATGAGCTTGCAATTGCTTCAGCCAAAAGAATAAGAGACAGTATAGAAAGGCCCGATAGTTTGTTCGAGCAACACCTCAACGAGAGTCCCATTTTGTCTTTCGACCAACGCCGTTCTGTTCAGGTGTTCGAGTGAGAGAAATTTTTGAATTCTCAATTCCTTCTTCTTTAAAGAATGCTTAAGTGTCTTTGTTTAAGAAGCTCAGTGCCTCAGTCAGTGCGAACAGAAATTACTACAGGGGCTTGAAGATTTCGTTGGATCATCGTAGAGAAAGTCTTTTTAAAACAGTCTGTGTTTCATCCTTGAACGTAGAAATATGTCCAAGTTATCTTGAGTAGTCATCGACAATACTCAGAATATAATTCTTCCCATATGATGCGTAGCAAACCGCATTGGGACCACATAAGTCCATGTGAAGCAAATTAACCGACCTTTGTTGAACTTGGAATCATTCTTTACCTTGAATGAACTTCTTTTTGCTTTACTCACTTCACAAGAGGAACATAGTTGATCCTTGACATACTTCAGTTTTGGTAAACCAATCACGACATCCTTCTTTGAAAGCAAGTTTATGTAGTCGAAGTTAAGATGAGAAAGTCTTCGATGCCATAACCATGGGCTTGAGTTGGTGAGGCTATAGCCAGAGACAGATTGGAGTTGATGAAGGTGTTTTCTTGAAGGATATTGTATAAGATCAATGATCCACATATACCGGATAGTAAGTCGTTCCTTGAAGATCTCATAAACAAAACACTTAGATTTCGAAATGCAACCCTCCAAATCCGCATCACAGAATTGACCAACCGAGAAAATATTGTGATTGAGACCTTCGACGTAGTAAACTCTTTTGATCGTGATGTTTCCTTGAACCAAATCTCCATAGCCAAGAATATGAGCAAATTGATCATTGCCAAAATGAACAATACCCAAGTATTTCTCAACAAAATTGCACAGCAGTGATACATTGCCCGTCATATGCTTGGTGCATCCAGAGTCAACAATGAATAGGATGAGTTGTACAATCTGTTCCAATGGCTCAGTGTTTGTGCCTGAGTCTGCATTAGGAACTTCCTAGATCTTTGCCATGTAAACTGTATTGTGCATCCAACTCTTTTCATCAATCTCTTCATCGTGTCTGCAAGCCATCAGATGCTCTGCTTGAAGTTGAACACCTTTCTCAAGACTTGTTTACACAGCAAAAACATCTTTTCCTTTGTGATACGTGGAGTCTTTAACCCGTTTTGGCTTTCTGCATTCCTTAGCATAATGACCAAATTTCCTTGCAGTTAAAACACTGTATCCCAGACTGTGCACTACAGAATCCTACCCACAGTTTTCCCTAGCCCCAACACATTCACTGCCCTCTGATTCCTCAACTGTCCAGTCTGATTGTCATTCTTGTACCTTATGAGTAGTATCCACATTCTTGTTTCTGGTGTTTGAGTAAGTTTCTGAGGTTTGTTGGTAGGTTTGTAGAGTTTCTTGAAGTACTTTTTGGAAATGAGAAGCCAAATTTTTCTGCAAGTCTTTACCTTCTGAGCTTGTTCAGGATCACTGTCTTCTACAGAAGCAGACACAGATGGTGGTGTATTGTTTGGTATCTCTTTGCCTTTGTCTCTTGTAGTTGCATGAAACTGGTTGGAATGAAGCTTTTTGATGTTTGGTGCATATGATTTGTGAGATTTTGATGTTTGGTTAATAAGGGTCTGAAGTGTTTTGATCAGTAGCACAAGTTCAAATGGGTTAGCAATCTTGCCATTCTTTCATCACGAGTTCATTAACTTCCTTTTGGTATTGTTTCAGAATGTCAAAGAGGCTAAAAATGGTTATGAAACTTCATCCAACTTGTGTTTGATTTGTTTCACAAAGATATCGTGACAATCATGACCATGTCTGGTTGAAGTTGTTGAAGAAATTGAACATTGACTTGCATCGTTGCATACTTCAAATTGTTTCTGATCATAGTTCATTCATCATCTGTAGAATCCATGTGTATTAAGACTCCATTGTCCTCTCCAATCGTGAGAGGTTGAATTGACCAAACTCGCCAAAATAAGTTTGTCCTGACAACTTGAATATTGAGTGATTCACTTGTTGTAACCTCTCGAACGGCTTCCCACATTCTTGAGACTGTCTGACATTCATCAACAGTTGAGTAGATTTCATCTCCAATTCCAGCATATCAAATGAAATCGCTACTTTTTCGAGATTCATAATGACTTTGTTCTCAGGGAGTCATAATTCAAAACTGTCTCGACTGATGTTTTTTGCAGGAACTTCGCGAGATCCTCTGTTGCCAGAAACAGCTGGTGTAGTGACCATTGTTGGAAGTAAAAGGACCTGTGAAATGCACTTTCGTAAGGCATCACATTTGGTTCTTGTAAATCATGTATCGTAAAACCGTGATCTCCATTGTGCATATCGTCCTGTTGCAAGCATTGGTGGAACGATCCTTGAAACCCATCGCCAATATGTGTTATGACATTTGACTGTCGGTTGTGGAAGTTTGCAAATTGGAGTCGTCATGACGGATGATTGAAGACTTAGAAGTGAGAATGATTTTAGGGATCTATAATCAGTGTAAAGTGATGTTGTTTGGGATTGAGTACAATTAATATTCACGGGATTTTATACAATTGTCTAAGATTATAAACCAGAGAAGAATCGTATCTTCACGAGATTTTAACAAAATCAAGAAAAAAATAACCGTAAAACAAAAAAATGACTATTTCCGTTTGTGAAAAAATAGTTCGGATCTTATGAAATCACCTATTCGTTTCAATGCTTGTTTGGTTCGTTGGTTCGTATTGTTGTAGTTCGGTTTCTAACAGAAATAACTAGTTTCGGATCCTTTAGTTTCGGTCCACAAGAGATTTCACTAGTTCGTTTCTCTTGTCGGTTCCAAAAGTGATTTCACAAGTTCGATTTGGTCCTTGTTCGACTAAACACACACCACTTCGTTTCGGTACGTCCTCGAAGGAAGAACCGTGTCGATCCTCGAAGAAAAATCAAGTTCGGTCCAAACAGAAACTACTCGATCGGTCCTCGAAGGATGAGACTCGTTCGATCCTCAAAGGAAAGTCTAGTTCGGTCCAAGCTAAAGTGAGATCTAGTTCGGTCCTTGAAGCACGCCTTCTAGTTCGGTTCTATTGGTTGTCACTCGTTTGATTGAGGCACCAACAACACGATCTTCTCGTCCTTGCGTTTTGCTTAGCCACGCACGAAGTAACCACGACTACAAGCTTATCAGCCAAGAAACCAAATTGAACCACTTTGCTTAATAAAAAACGAAACCACAAAAAAAAAAAAAATTACCAAACAACGAATCAACAAACGAAAATAACCAAAAAACTAAACCCACACCTGGCGAAATAATCCAATGTCGGAACCCAAATCACTTTCACTTCATTTAGAAACAAAGAAAAAATAAGATGAGTAATAAAAGGAAGAATTGTAGATAGAAGTTAGAGAGAGACTAAAGATAGAACAATAGAATAGTTTGAATTCTTACAAATGGAAAATAAAAAATGAGAATCAACAAGAATCAACACCATTTTCCATAGAGGAAAATGGTATATATACCCTACACAACTACATGGGTCGTGTGGGCTTTTACTTGGGCCGGCTCGGATTGACTCGAGGGGCTTTAGTCCCGATACACATACAATTATTAGCTTACCTTTACGAGCCCGTTTACCCTTCTAGCCTATTACAACGTATAATTAATTAAGTGACCGAGACCTAATATAATGAACGAACATCCTTGTTCGACTCAATATTTTGAGGCTAACAGTACTGTTGGTTCATTATTGCTTATTAGCTTATTATTTCTGCTTATTTAAGATTTCCTTAGCTTTTTAGAGTAGATTAAGCCCATTTTCCTTTACTGTCTTTAGTAGAGCTTACTTTAGCTTATTTTCCTTTTCAAAGCAATTTTAATAGTTTATCAGTTTGTAGTTTTTTAGCTTATTTGCCATTTTAGTTTATTCTAGTTGCTTATTCTTATGCCTGAGTGCTTATTAGGGGTAGTTAAAAATCTGTTTTAACCTATTTGCTTATTTCTTGTTTCATTGTGTTTTGTTAAAGCTAGCAGTACTAACTCAAAGCTAGCAGTACTAACTCCAAGTTAGTACTGATAGTTAATACTGTTAGTACTGTTGTTAGTACTGCTGAGTTTCTCCTGCTTAACTTAGTTTAATTGCTTGCTGAATTTGCTTATTTAGAGTTAGTCTAGCTTATTTGATTTGTCTTAAGCTTATTTGAGCTTATTGTGTCTAAGAGTATAAAAGTTTTTAGTGTTTTTACCATTCCTAGCCTTTATGCTTGCTCTAGCTTATTTTCCTTGCTTATCTTTTCGTGCATTTGCTTATTAGGTTTAGTGCCCAAATCATATCCTTGTCATATTCAAACTTCGATTATCAATTCGTCATTCGATTTTCCATTCAAGCCTCGTTGGGACATAACGACCCGGAAATATTCTATACTACTTCCGGTTTCATTGATTTTGTGAATTTTGATCCTTGTTATATATTTATATTTATTTATATTTATCTATATATAAAAAGGAGTAAGATCACGCGAGTCAATCATCCCATGTAGCGACTTTCGTCTCGGCACATCCCAACCTTGCGGTTAAGTGACCAGGCTTTTGACACCCCACAGAGACTAGTATCGGGACTCACGGACCTTAGGTTTCATAAACTCTTAGGTTTTCCGTATGCACATAGCTTATAAAATAGAATAGCCAAAGTTCAAAAGCATATTTGATTTTAACAAAAAGAGATCTTTTATTCACACTTAATATTAACTATTTATGCAATTTGTAACCCTCGACCTTTTAGAAGGCTGCAACATCGGTTGTGAGCCGGCAAGATGCAGCAAACTTTTATCAGTCTCGGATTATTATTCTTACTATGGGCTTTCTTTAGAAGGCTGTAACATCGGTTGTGAGCCGGCAAGATACAGCAAACTTTTATCAACCCACAGTTTATATTTATTATATTTTTGCATTTTTCATCATTTTTTTTATATAGGGAAAACGTCTTTTTGAAAAATTCAAGTATAAATTTGAACTAAGGCTAAAGTTTTTGCTATATACTACATAAAAATTATTGATTTAAGTTTAATTTCCAAAAGTAGCACGTATATTAATCAGGTTAAGAGCTTATGGGAGAAAAAGCGACAAATTACACACATGAGCTCTTAAGATTTCCAAATAATCCTTGTTTAGCATCCAACTCCTACTAACACAAATATTTTTCGTTCTTCGTGATATTCGCTAAACCTTAGTCTAAAAATTTAAGGAAAAAAGCTAGAGCTCAACAACGCACGATCGAGTCAAAATTCACTCTTTATTCTACCATCATGAAAGCAAAATGTGACAAAACACTTAATTTATTTTTGAAAAATTTTTATATTTTTTCATTTTTTGAAATTTAGTGGTAAAAACGAGATTTACGTGAGAACAGAAGACGGTTGCAAGGCACAATCCAATCGAAGATCCCCCCCCATAATAGAATTAAACATTGTCCCTCAAATGTTTTACCGAAGTTGTTTCACGTAAATCTAAACCTGTTTAATAATTATTCTTTAAGATAAATGTTAGTGCGAATAAGATTAGGATATCGTGATTTCCCCAAATGAAGCTGAGAATGTGAAGCGCATGTTATCAGAAGGAAAATACCGCGAGTACGAGAGTCTTCAACATCCGGGACATTCCTGACAATACAACACCAAAATACAAAACATGGAAAAGGTTAAGGCAAGCCTCACACAACAACTAGCACACTTATTCATACTACTAAGCTAGCATACTAAACTACAGAAAAGCTAGGAAAAGCATGGGGTGGCCTCCCACGAAGCGCTTTTTAGGGTCCACTTAGCTTGACCCAATCCCTAAATTAAATTATCCTTTAGGGAAGGTTTGGAGATCGCGAGATATCCATAGCTGGGACATCCCCTCCAAATAGGTGCTCAAACGATAGACCATTTACTATTGAAGTTTGGCCCGATTTTTGGGATAACTCAACGGGTCATATGAAAAACTTGAACAATGGTAAATGGTCCCCCAGACCAGCGGGTACTTCACTTCCAGAATAAAATTTTACAATCTTGATTTAAAAGGAGGACTTGATCACCGACGTTGAAAATGCGGTTTTTGATCTTTGCGTCATGAATCCTCTTAGTTTTCTCTTTGTAAATCAAAGAATTTTCATAGGCTTAGATCCACTCAGATAACTTAATTCATTGATTGAAAAACTTTGCGTTGAACAACCCGCGGTTTTTGAAACAAAGTTTCATGCTTAAGGGCCCAATAAGCTTGTGCTCCAACTCAATCGGCAGATGACATGTCTTTCCCATATAACAAGCTTGTACAGAGTGCACTCCAGATGGAGTTTTGTACTCAGTATCTGAGTCCCTTTAGAGCGTCTTCCAGTTTGTCCGACAAGAGGCACTATTTTCGCCCACTGATCCATTTCAAGAATTCTTTTAAACCACGATTCGTCAAGCCTCAACCTGCCCACATGTCTGTGGTGATACTGTGAGAGTACGATGATGACCCGTAATTTGAAGCATGACCTTTTGTAAACTGGTCATTGCAAAAATGTGGTGTCCACGATCACATTGATGAATGGCGACGAGGGTCCACCAAATCTGGCCAAAGAGTATTTAAGAAATTTTGCCAAACTACTTCGGGCGTACGTTGAGTGGGGACGGCCGTTGCTTCACCCATTTTTGACAGGTAATCGACAGCCACAATTTATGTAATTTGTTTTCTTTTGAATGATGGGAACATTCCCATGAAGTCTATTCCCAAACGTACAAAGATTTCACAAACTGGATGGGCATTTTTGAGGCATCTCATCCCTTTGTTTGAAATTTTTCCTTGTCGTTGGCACGGAGTCGCAATTTTTAAACCAACTCGTGGGCATTCTTTGTATATAGAAGAGGCCAAAGAGAATCCGGCATCAAAGACCTTTCTGGCATGAGAATTGCACCGTGGTGGATGTCCCCCGTTTGGGTCCGTTGTGGCAAGCGTTCGAGAATGTCTAGAGCTTTCTTTCCGAGCACACACCGCCAGATCATTTGATCCGCACAGATTTTAAACAAGAAGGGGTCATCCCAGAAGTAGTGTTTGACATCTTTGAAAAACTTGTTTTTCTGCTGTGATGACATTCCCTTGACAATGAAGTTCCCCGCATGGTAATTTGCGAAATCTGCAAACCATGGGGTACTATCAACACGAAGAGCAACCGATCCAAGAGTTTCGAGAGGAAATGTTTTTGTGATTTCCTTGTCTCTCCGAGTTTATCTTGAAGAGGGTTCTCAAGTCTAGAAAGATGATCGTGGCAGATTCCCTCTGCACCTTTTTTTGTCTCGGATGACAAACATCGAATTCTTGGAGCAAAAGGATCCACCGCATCAGTCTTGGCTTAGCATCCTTTTTAGCGAAGAGATACTTTATAGCAGAATGGTCGGTATACACTATGCTCTTAGACAAAACAAGATATGACCGAAATTTCTCAAAAGCGTACACTACGGCAAGTAATTCTTTTTCGGTCGTAGTGTAGTGTGCTTGAGCTTCAGTCATGGTTTTGCTGGCATAGTGAATTGGTTGGAAATGCTTGTTTTTTCGTTGCCCTAGGACTGCCCCAATTGCAAAATCACTTGCATCACACATTAGTTCGAAGGGCAAGTCCCAGTCGGGAGCAATCAAAATCGGAGCCTCAGTCAATTTTCTTTTAAGTGTATTAAAGGATTCGATACACTCTTTTGAGAAGAAAAATGGAGTCTCTTTTTCAAGCAGGTGAGTCATTGGGCGGGCTATTTTTGAGAAGTCTTGTATGAAACGTCGGTAAAAACCGGCATGCCCAAGAAAACTTCGGACACCTTTCACAGTAGTCGGGTGAGGGAGCTTGGCGATAACGTCAACTTTAGCTCGGTCGACCTCAATTCCCGACTTGGAGATTTTGTGTCCAAGAACAATGCCTTCTTTTACCATGAAATGGCTTTTCTCCCAGTTTAGGACCAAATTGGTGTCTTCACACCGTTTTAACATTTTGTCCAAATGGGATAGGCATGTAGAGAAAGAATCCCCGAAGACTGAAAAGTCATCCATAAACACTTCCATCGTTTTTTCGATCATGTCGTGGAAGATTGCCATCATACATCGTTGGAACGTGCCAGGTGCATTGCATAGCCCAAAAGGCATGCGGCGATAGGCAAATGTTCCGTATGGGCAAGTAAAGGTTGTCTTTTCTTGGTCCTTCGGGTCTATGGGAATCTGGAAATAACCCGAAAAGCCATCAAGGAAACAATAGTATTGGTTTCCCGCGAGTCTTTCGAGCATTTGGTCCATAAAGGGCAATGGAAAATGGTCCTTTCGAGTGGCTTCATTCAACTTTCTATAGTCGATGCACACTCTCCACCCTGTGACCAATCGAGTCGGTATAAGATCATTCTCATCATTCTTGACGACGGTCATGCCACCCTTCTTCGGTACACAATGCACCGGGCTTACCCATGGACTGTCAGAGATCGGATAAATTAATCCGGCGTCAAGAAGTTTTTCAACCTCTTTCTTGATGACGTCGTGGATTTTTGGATTTACCCGCCTTTGATGTTGAACCGTCGGTTCGTAGTCCTCTTCCATGAGAATTTTGTATGTATAAAACTCTGGGTCGATACCCTTGATATCAGAAAGTTTTAAGAGGGCGCTCGCTTGTGGGACTTTAGAACCTTGATAAGAGCTGCCTTTTCCTCATCCTTTAAATCTTTCGCAATTATGACTGGCAACTTGTCGTCGCCTTCCAAAAATGCGTATTCTAAATGAGGTGGCAAGTCCTTGAGTTCAACCTTGGGAGGCTCATCAAATGATGATTTAGCTTCAACAACTTTAGTTCTTACGGATTCCCGGGTGAATAATCTTTATGATTTGAAAGGGGGGGGGGGGGGGGGGGGGGTCCCCCCCCCCCCCCCCCCCCCACCCCCCCCCCCCCCCCCCCCCGAGGGGGGGGAGGGGGGGGGCGGGGTGGCAGGCAACGGTTCACTATTGAGAAGTGATTCTAGATAAGAATGTCACACTCCGGATCTTAGTAAGTAGCATCAATTTCCATGAAATTGGCTCGTCATTGATAAGCTATAAAGCAAATTTGCTTCTTCGAGAAGGGAGAAATTCACTTATCCCCGAAAGGAGTTAGATGTTGGTGAAGAATTTGAAACAATTGGATCGTAATCAGGGAGAAGGATTACCGTATGCAACTGAATCAGAAAAACCTAGACTTCTTATGAGATTCTTCACATGCCAATTCTTGACGTCGATTCGGTTCGCCGTCACTTATGATTGAATTGAGCCGTGTATCTCGAAGTTTCGTCCAGATTGAAGGTGATGGCCTACTTTGCCTACATGAAGGGATATTTTCACCTTCGTAAACAATTCTATTAATGTCGACTGGTCTTTAAGAAACTTCTCCGAGTGATTAAGGTAATGGGGGTCTGGCTCATTATCTTCGACAACAAAATCTGCTGGAATGGAACTTTCCCACCATTATAGGACGGCTTTGGCAATTACTGATTGGTTCAGTGAGTGAACGGTCTGCTAGCTCCTTGCGTCATGCAGGTTGGGGTTAGTCTCGAGAAGAGAGAGACTCTTTACAGACGGAATATTGGCATAAGGATTAATGCTTGGACGAGACGGCAAGTCGTTGCATGTATTAATCCCAGAAAAACATTCCCATGGAATAAAGAAATCGGCCAGGGTCTCCAAGGTTTTTTCAGGTAAATTGTTTAGCTGATGCTGAAGCAATTCTCGTTCTATGGAGTTCTTCCCATTTCATCCAATTCTCAATGTTTCCGATTTAAGTTTTTAGAGTCGAGGCAAATTTCGCATATGGGTCAAGGCATCCGTAAAAGCTAATTGAAACTCAAATCTTAAGTTTCGTAGAATTTCTCTATTTGATCGTTTGCTTTTCACGGCGGCCTTTCATCATTTCTTATTTGATGGAATGGAGATCGTGTTTGTTGGTTAGGCTTGGAGCACGTAACGGGTTAATCATCGGGCTCGGAAGTTGGATTTTAAGATTGGACTTGAACTACCGGAGGTTGGACGTCTTCGGTGCTTCCGTTATTAGTAGGAAGCATCGTGTCCTTTGTAACCTCGGTATCACGATTCATCACTTTCGGAGGAGAAGATGAAGTAGAAGGAATCGCGGGTCCTTGATATGCAACACCACTTCGGGTTGGTTTGATAACCTTTCAAATCTTCTTGGTGTTGGTAATGGTGTTCCGGGAGAGTTCCCGAACCTGAAGTAGAGGCGGTGTTCATTTTGATAAAGTTACTTAGCATACTTTCAAGCCCCTTGGTTGGAAGTAGCCAAGTTGTTCAATTGCAGCTTTGCTGGTTTTGCCCCGGGTTTTGCACTTTCCTATAACCGCATCATTAGCCTTTACGTGCTATCAAATCGGTCTTAGACACACCTTGTGTTTGATGGAGCGGGAGCTTGGTAAACAGAAGTTTGATATAGCTGGGGTTGATTAACTTGGGGTTGATAAATTGGTCCTTGACTGAAATTATGACCCCGATTTTGGTTAAAATTGTTCCCCCGATTTTGGTTGAAATTGATCCCCCGATTTTTGTTGTTTTGATGGTTTTGCATAGGTGCAAAACCGGGAGGTCAAATTTGGTTTGTAACCATTGGAGGTCGGGCAACTGGTTACTTCCTTGAATGAAATTAAGGCCGCGGCGGCTTGAGAAACTAAGCTTGAATTTTGTTCATGATAACTTGCATCGGTGGCGGGACAACTTTGATATGAATGAGCTCCACCGCAAGTCACACAACTTTCCTCGACTGCTTTTACGGACGCGAGAGTTTGGTGAGCGGGAGCTTGGGATTGATTTTTCTTATCAAGGAGCAATGCTTTGACCATATCTTTGAGTTCGGAGACATCGGGAGAGATTCCGGAGGTGGAAGTGCTTGTACTCACTTTAGCAACACGGGTTTGCTTCGTTGATTCGAACTTTGGATTTGCTCTCGATGATTTCTTAGACATGTAAGGGCTTTTTATCCAAAAAGTTACCACCGCGGCGGGAATTCAATGTATCTTGATCATTTGTGTTTAAGGCATTATAGAATGTATACGGTTGATGCAAATTCTGTAACACCCATGATGGCGGGCATGCCTAAGAAGATCTTTGAAACGTCCTTGCTTCATAAAAACGATTCGTCAAATCTTTGCTGAAATCCTCGGATTTTCATTTCTAAAAGATTTTCGTTTTAGATGGGGATGAATTTGTTATTGAATTTCGGACCAAGATATCATGTTAAGAATCCGATCGAGGGGGTCTTTGTCAAGCCAAATCTGGGTGCTCCCTCGGAGGAAAATGGGAAAAGCTTCAGGATGAACCGACGTTACTAGGGACGTTCGGGAAACTTTATTGTTGAAGTGATATTGTGAAATATGTTGTGAGCTTGTGGTCTTCTTTTTCATGTCCTAAAAAATTGCTTGTTTGAACAAGATTAGTAGACCATGCTAGATTTTCAAAGTTGTTCGCGTTGATCTCGGGAACAACGAATCAGCATCCTCGTAAAACCTCGGTGGGTGCTGCGAGCAAATGAGACCATGTACGATTATATCATCGTAAACTATGGGGTGGATTGAAGTTTCTTGATTGTTATTTGGTTTCTCAAAGTTTGGTGATTTCATAAGAAGTTTGTGGATTGTTGTTGTCGCCGTTTCACGGACTTGGAAAGAGTGCGCATGCACAAAATAGGGATATAAAAAGAAAATTTTACACTATTTTTTTTTGTTTTTTTCAATGATTTTTTCACTCTTTTGATTTTATCGGAACATTGTGTTAGGACAACTTTCAACAAATAATCTATTACTTCACGGTAACTCTCAAAAAGAAGCGCACAGTGTGAGGGTAGGAGTAGGGAATAGCGCGAAGCTTATTTCTCCTTTCGGGTCGTTAGTTCCTCGGAACAACCTCCTTATACCCACTTTTTTGTTTGTTTGCCTTTCAAGGGTGAGCCGTGTCGTATGAGACACAAATGGCAAGTTTATTCTAAATTCGTTTGTTCGAGTTGGGAACAATCAAGTTATCGGGCGTTATTATGATAATACCCCTCAATTGAGAATATTATTATTATTTGGTATTTTTACCATTTGTGAATTTTATTTCTTTTTTTCTTTATGGAAAATGTTTTTTATTTTTTGGTTTTTTCTTTTCGTTTTTATATGATATTATACTATAAATAAATGTAAAATGAAAAATATTTTTGTACTTTTTATTATTTTTTTGAAATACTTATTCTCAGATTCAAACACATTTTGTCAAACGTAACGTTTATATCGTTTTTATAGCCTCCCCGGCAACGGCAGCCAAAATTGATTCGTCAATAATATATATATATATATATATATATATAATATATAAGCAAACACTCAACCAATTACCTTTGCTATGGAGTGGTCAAAAAGTTCACCAAATAACAAAGTTAGATGGAGACGGAAGTATGATTACGGGTCGTTTTGTCCCATCAGAGGGTTAATTGAAAATCGAATGACGGATTGATGATTGATGTATGAATATGACAAAGGTAAGATTGGTTTTCTATTTCTACAAGTTAAATATGCAAAAACGATTAAATAAAACCTAATAAACGAAAGATATTTTAACTTAAAACCTATAAAGGGGCACGAAAAACGAGGGCTAAAAACCTATATTACATTGCAAATAAACCCCTAAAACAATTTAAAAGCTAAAAAGATTCTAAATGACAAAATAACGAAGTTTAAAAAAATAAAACTCAGACTAAAAACGGGAGGTCGTTTGTCCCACATAAACGAGGAAAAGAAATACAAGCCTTTATCAAATAAAGCCTTGCGATGTCTCTTATAAACTTTTCCGATTATTTCTTTTATACACAAGAAACCCTAATCCGGTATTCCTAGAATAACGCATAAAGGAGATCATGCATATCTCTAACAAACTTCTAAACGTATTCGGGTTTGACTGTTACTACTAGCAGCAGGAACAATGCTACCAGCAGGAACCCTTTTATACTAACAACATGAACTATAAAGTAACTCTACCAGCAGGAACTATACTTGCCAGCAGGAACTATTACCTTGTCTAACAGCAGGAACTTACTTAGTACTAAATTAAATATTTCCTAACAGCTTCTAAGTCCTAGCACACCCTGACTTACAAGCGTTCCCCCAAAAAAAAAATTTTTTTTCAAATCTTTTTACATAATCTTAAGGAACACATAAAAATAAGCATTTTTTATAACTATCTCTTTTAGGAAAATGAAATTATAAGCTAGGAAAAGCACTTTTTAAAATGGACAAAAATGCTAAATTTAGTTTTTAAAAGACAAAATGGCTTTTTCTAGCCATCTAATAAGAGCTAGTAAACTAAGATGAAAGTACAAAATTAGTTAAAACAGATATTAATATATACTACAAATACTTATACTATGAAAATCAGACTCCTTAACAATCATTAACATAACTTATAATTGTGATTAAAACTCAGCACTTTTTTTTTAAAACTGACAAAACAATGCACTATGAAAATTTTGTAAATATAATTGTATTTGTTAAATAATAATACAACTCTTAATACCAGATATTGCATGCATAATATGACTAAATTGAATTCAAAACAACTCTTAAACATTACCCAAACCTTAAAATCGAAGATTATTCACCTTTTATTCATAAAAGTCACTTATCAAACTCATTGGTTACATAAACATGAAAATACCTGGAAAACTTTTAAATCAAACTTATTTAAAACGTGCTTAAACCGTGATATTTAATGATTTTGAAATGGGATTTGTGGACTTTGAATGACAATAAATAATTTATTCAAAAAACAGTGGTTGACCATAACGCCACCTTAAGTTATCTTTTAACCCAATATTAAGCTTCTAAATCAACAAAATTAGTTCACGAACCCTTAATTCCAGATATTGGTAATCTAAAATGAACCATAATAAGCAATCTAAGCCATAAAATAAGCAAGATAACAAACCAAAACAGATTATGCTATTAGAGATGGTCTTAAATGCGATTTTTTTAGAATACACATATTGAAATTTAAGCAAAAACAAAGCATGACTTGCACTAAAACTTGATCAATAAACATAAGTTAAGAACAAATAAGCATTTATTAGGCATTAAATAAGCAATAATAGCTAAAAAAATAAGCAAGTGCATAAAATGGCATGAAAATGAAATTTTGTGACTTACAAAGGTCCAAATGCTTCTGGTTAGGAAACTTTAAGCTTCCAATTACAGTTCCTTATCAAAACTTTAGCTTACCAATAAGCAACTAACCCAAGGCCATCCAATTTTTGCACATGCTCTTGATTCTTGACAGATTCTTTTTTATGATATTTTTTGTTATATTTTTGCGATAATTAGAATTTAAGACAAAACAAAGCTAAAGAGCTCACATTGCTTATGATTGAGAAGCTTTTAAGGGCCTTTTAGAGCTTTTAAACTTTTTATAAAAAGTAACAAAAGATTAGAAAAAGGCTATTTTACTAAAAATGATTAAAACTTTTTCATTAAACTAAGTTTACAAGACTTGGGAAAATCACTGATTATAAGCTTCTAGTGACTGAAAGTAAATAAACTGAAGAAAAAAGATTTTTTTGGGGCTTACTTGAGCCCTATTTATACTAAACTACTGCTTAGTATGCATTCCTTGATTGGGTGTTTCTTTTGTGAGAGGTTCCAGCAGATGTGGTTGTTGTGTGAGTGTCTTAAAAATCATACCAGCCATCCAAGATAATTGTGCTTTTTTTGCAATCCATCACAGCCCTTGAGTCTTTTTTATCTTTGAAAAAGTTGAGGATTGCCAAGGTGTCATGGCAACATGTGACATGGGTGGTGTGGTTCAAGAATGGGCTCGAGTAGCTCAGTATACTGCTCCTCTTGAGTAAACATATTAAATATCTCATCATCATAGCAATTATCATGAAGTTATACCTCAGCTGATCCGTTTGAGTCATAGACAGGAGCTTTGTCACTCTGAGTGCCCGATGTCGATGCTTGCTGCAAATTTGCCATCAAAATGCAGTTTGCATTGACTTCCTCAATCTCATCAAGATCCGCTGCAACAGCCATCAAATCAAACTCTTCAGCTTGTAGTTGGATTCCTGCTTCTTCTTTTTGAGCAATCAGCAACTGAGTCTGAAGATAGGTTGCATCCTTTCTCCTTGGTTTGACTGTGTAGTTTCTAGCAAGATGACCTAATCCTCTGCAGTTGTAACACCTTATCTGATTACCATTATTCCCATTTGCATTACCCTCAACCCGAGTTGCTACAACATTACCATTCCCATTCTGTTTAGCTATACCCAGAACAACATTTACCCCATTCTGATTTCTAACATTCTGAACACCCAAATTCTGAACAACCTGATTCCCTACATTCTGCCCAGCATACTATCTAAACTGATTCCCCTCATTTCCTCCAACCATCTGCATTTGATTATCTTGGCCCAAATTTATACTTGGCTGAGCAATCTGCCTATTTCGAGGGTTGAATGAAATTCTCCAGTTGTTGTTGGTTGGTGTAGAGTAGTTTAGTTTGAATGCCTTGGCCATTAGAACAAGTGCCATGTTCATTGCAGCTGTGGGGTCTGTAATGTGTTTGGGATTTGGCATAGGTTGTTGCATGTAGTTCTGGTTGAATAATGGTTATGGGTTATAGTTGTTGTTGGGTAGTGGTTGTTGTATGTAAGTACTTGATGATGGTAAATCTGGGTGAAACACTGGATAATTGAAAGGATTGTTGGAATTTGCCATGAGTGCTAAAGGATCTTGTGTTTTTTCAAGTCGTTCAGCTCTTAGTTCATCTACCTCCTTTTGGTTATACTTCAAGAAATCATACAACTGAGTGTAATCTGCTGTATGCAAGTCCTTTGTTTGATGAACAATGGTAACATGTCGACTCCATTCTGGTTATAAGTTGTTTAGGAACTTGAGATTACTGGCAATCTTTTCTGGAAAGTGTTTGTTTCTCTTGAAATCATTCAACTTTGAGAAATGATGATAGTAAGACTCAATCGATTCCCCATCAGTGGAAGTAAACCTTTCCCATTCATTAAACAAACATAGCCATCTTCTCTCTTGAATTTCACTGTCAGAACCTATCCTCATTTTGGATGAGCGCATAACATATTTCTTGCGCCGTTTCACAAACAATCACTAGCCACCATCGATGTCTTCGGACGGCGCGAGCATGGTTCAAAGACTTGATACTCAGCATCCATTAGTTAAAATTTTGTTTTGTGAGTACATTTTCAGTTTGTTATGACAATTTCAGGAACAGGAAGTACGGGCTGGCAAACACCTGGTTCAGAAATCATTGTCATGATATGGACCATTTATAATGGGAATTATAAATAAATTCTCCCTTTGATCTGCTCTTAGCATAACACGAAGAAGATGAGTTGAGACATGGAACATAGTTCTCTTTGTTAAGCATAGGAGGATGGTTTTTGGAACTGGCTGCATAAATGTCTTGTTGAGTCGACATTGCAAGAGTGATGTGAAATGATAAGTTAGGATCATTTTTGTGATTATGATTTGCTTGATTAAAGTAAAATTGATTGAGTCCTTGGGATAACACAGGATTTTACAAATCTATGACTAAAACCGAAAAACTATAAACCTTTACGGGATTTTACAAAGTCAAGAAGAAACCGTGAGATGATGATTGTTTGTTGTTGTAAAGTTAATTGTTTGTTAAGTCCAAGTTTGTTTGTCACGGAGGGTTTGTTAAGGTATAAAGTTTATCCAAATCTCTACCAAGAATTCTCAGTCAAACCGCTACCTAAGCAGATTACCAAACCGCTGCCAATTACTTGAATCAAACCGCTGGCTATACTTTGACAAACCGCTACCTGTTTAAACATTCAAACCGATACAAAGACTGAGCAAACCGCTGCTAGGTGACAAATAGCAAATTGCTAGCCCTGAATGATCAAACCGCTACCTTATGTAATGTGTATCAAACCGTTGGTTTGTTTCAAACGATCAAACCACTCCCAGATCAAATGATCAAACCGCTACCAGCATTTGACAAAACGCTGCTCAGAAGAAGAATGATCAAACCGCTACTAAAGATTCAATTGGATAGAGTAACGTTTAGTAGGACCATGAAGTAATCAAACCACTAGATCACCTGTCCTAAACCGCTACAAGAACAGAATAAACAAACCGCTACAAACAAAAAATTGGCAAACCGCCACCATTAAACAAACAAACCGCAACGTCTTTAGTGGCAAACTACCACTTAAATGTCACTTTCAAGAAGGTACAAGTCTCTTTCCTTGCCTTTGTTTGCTTGCCAATATTCGATTACAAGACAAAAACCTAGTACACTTTGTTGTTTTTGTCCTAAATCGGCTAGAATACAAACCAAGGTACACAAGCAATCCAAACCGCCACTATTATCTATATCAAACCGCTACATAGAAAAAGCAAGGAAATCTTCGAATAAGAAATAGCTTAACTGAATAAGCTATACACTCGTAGAAGAATAAGCTAAAAACAAGAAAACCAAGGTAGCACAAGCTTTTTCACGAATACACAAACAACAAAAACCTAAATAAGTTGAAACCTAAAAGCTTCCAATAAGCACTTTTCCATAGGAAATAAGCCACAAAATCTTGTACCAAAGATGCTAAGAACTATCTAAACACGAAATTACAATCATGAGAACCAAGAGACTTAAATCCCATATGATGTCGTGAGCTTATAAGCTCAAAATAAGCTTTGAAATAAGCTTATAAGCTACGAACTCAATAAAATAAGAAAACCACAAACACTAGTCAACCTTGAGCTCTTAATACCACATGTTAGCTTATCAAATCACAAACATGAACACACGAATTACTTGCAAAGATGTAAAGAGAGAGAGGAGTTTAGAGAGAGAATATATCAAAAAGAAAAGGGCTACACATTAACGAGAAAAATGAGCAACACCCTCTCCACATAAGGAGAGGGCTTTATATAGTTGAGTACATGAGCTAGCGTTGGGTTTAAGTGGGCTTCCAAGGCCGGGCTTGATATCTAATGGGCTTTAAAGCCCGTAACTAGGTCTAATTAGCGTATAGAATTCCCGAAA
Source organism: Tanacetum coccineum (assembly GCA_026074375.1). NCBI lineage: Eukaryota > Viridiplantae > Streptophyta > Magnoliopsida > Asterales > Asteraceae > Tanacetum > Tanacetum coccineum. The sequence continues at coordinate 45,860 of BQNB010007820.1, read as the reverse complement.
ACATTTACTAGACAAATACAAGGTTCGGGAGTCTTAATGACCATCACTTCACATAAAACTAGGTCTAACAATGTCCTCCGTATCTCTAACATTCACATTAATTTTCGTATCATTAAAGCAAGAAGCATAATATAGTTTTGGATTCTAAGAAATTGCTTTCTTGAGTGTATAAGGATTTTCGTACCCTAAACCATGTTTTACATTTGGATCATAGAATGACATTGGTTTCGGTCCAAGCATAAACTTGCCTTGTAACGATCGACCGATTTTTAACACCACATTTTCATTTTCTTTAGCTTTTGCTTCAAGATCTAGAACTGTGTCATGATATTTATCTTCATTTTCACTCATCTTTCGTTTCAAAATTGTTTGTGTCTTTTGAAGTTCCACTTTTTAAATCGACAACAGACAACTATAAATTGTCCCTTTTTTGTTCTAGATCTCGAATAATGTCTTGTTCACGAATAAATTGAGTCTGTAAATCCTTTTCTAATTGCCTTGCTTTACTGTCAGCCTCAATAAATTCATTAAAAAGTAGTGTTATTTCCTTTAGTCATCTCAAAAACCCAAACCTTTTCCTTATACAACTCAAGCTGTTGAGTTAAAACTTTGTTTTGTTGTTTTACTTTGTTAGCATTCATGAAGTACTTTGAATCTCCTGCTAAGCATTTATAGCTAATTGTTCTAATACATACGATGCTTGAACATTGTTATCTTATTCAACTCTGCCACTATTAACATCTACATTTGGTTCATCAAATATAATATTGCTATCAATTTGACCATCACCAATTGTATCGTTAATAATTTTAGGTTGCTTCAGATACTTTTGTTCTTGATTATCTTTAGCAAATAATGGATAAACACAACCGGTGGATGGTTGTTGTACCTCACTAAGGAATGCAGAATCATAGATTGGCCCTGCATCAGAATCAATATTTGTTGGTTGAATTCTGGTCATCAATCATATATTTGCACTTAATTCCTTAATTTCTTCCATCCGAGTAGCATCAGCAACAAGAAACTCATTCTATTCATCGGTAAGAGTTACTCCTGCTTCATCCTGTTTTGCTAGCAGCATCTGTTCCATGAAGTACTTTGAATCTCGAACTTTTGGCTTTGGACAATTACGAGTATAATGACCTTTCTCACTGCAATTGTAGCATTAAACATTTGCAGCACATCCTGAAGACGTAGTTTAAAGAGTTCTCTGTGTAATTCCAGCATTATTCTGAACATTATTACCATCAATGACTTCCTCTTGAACATAAGAACGTCTTGTATTTCTGCCATTATTACCAGAATTTCTGCTTTGAATGTTTACTCTGTTAGCTTGCACAATTGCCTGATTTATGGTGTTGGAAGAAGTACGAAGATGATTATTTGTTGGATTAGAGAAACGTTGAGTGATTGCTCGAGCGAGTAACATCATTGCAGAAGTAAGTGGATCTTCAGAATTGTTTTGAAATGCATCCCTTGATATATCGTAATTCATAATCAACTACTTAAGAAGATGTGTGACATTAAGTCAAAGGTGATGGAATTCCGGAAAAAAGGAACCCGTATGTGCCACCAACACAAGAGGATCATGTGATTTTTCCAACTTCTTTGCTATATATGCATTTACTAGTTTCTCAAATTGTTGAAGGCAGTCAAACAAATCATCATAAGTATCCCCTGTCAACTTTTTGCAAGACGGACTTCAGTCACATACTTCAGCCATTCAAGTTGTAAACAATTTAGGAACTTTGTGTTAACAATGACTTTTGGGAATTTGATGTCATTTCTTTCCAGATCATTCATTAGTTGAGCAAAACGATTGTAGACTGACACAAGTGCTTCTCCTGATTCAGCAACGAATTGATCAAACTCATTATTGAAGCGTGTTTCCCTGTCAACTTTATTTTGCATAGTTCCTCGCATTAATCGTTCAACTCTTTGCCGCCTAGCTTGTGCAGTTGTGCAAGCATCCACAGATTTATATATATCATTTAGAATAGAGATTCAAATTAAATTCATTGCTTCAATCTCGGCTTCATAGTGTTTCAAATCATCTCCTCTTAAATCCTCTTCTGTTTGCAGCCTTGGTGTTTGGGAATCAGGAGGAGTGAAGTCTTTGAACATATAGACCTTCATTAATTGCCTTGTTAAGCCACTTTATGTTTTCTCTCTTTCGATTGAGGTACCTTCTAAAACGACTTGCCCATGGTATATAACTACCCTTTCAAGCATCGGAGGTCTAGTCTCAGACTGGCATCAGCAAGAGATTGTTGATGTGTATTTGAAGTGACATGTCTTGTGACTCAAAGATTAGATCTTTGGTAGACAAAAAGAGTTCTATTAAAGAATTTACAAATCTACTTCTCAATTAAGATCACAATTGTCGAAATTAACAAATTCGAAAGTACACGTGTCCACAAATCGCTGTCTACATTTCATAAATACAACTTGTCTAATAAGCACACTTAGATAATTTTTGATAAACATTTGTCAAAAATCCCAAAATTCGATTCAACTATACCGGGTGGTCCAAGTACTCGTAAAAGTAATAACTCGAACACAGTGTTTGTCGGACAATACTTTTCTTGGACAGATGATTTTGGAACTTTTCTCGAACACTACTAAACTCGGAACAACACAGAGGCTATTTATACAGAATTTTTCAATTTTGATTTCACTCTTTTTGAAATACTTTCAAACAAAATTTGACTTATCAATCACGATACAACCGTAACGATCTCAAATTTGATGCAACTTGATCGTTAAAGTGCGATCTGAAAAGGAAATCATACGATATGATTCGATACATACCAAAATGTGGGTTTTGCACTTAGAATTCAAAAAAAATGATCACTATTCCGATAAAACCAAAATAACTAAGCACTCTTCGATTCACAAATCTGTATTTTGGTGTCAAAACTTGTCCTTTTTCCCGTTGAACACAATTTCGATAAAACTGAAATTGTGTCCCAAGTGAGTGTTATGTGATATCTAAAATGATATTCCTAGACATGTTTTTCGATATATCGAAGAAAACTAAATCTATAAAACTTTTAGGCTTATTCTGAAAATGAAACTTATTCCTAATACACAATTTTCGATATAACCGAAAACTTGTATAGCTAATACTATCCTAAAAAAGATACCGAAAATAACAATAACACCTAATATAAAATTTTCGATATAACCGAAAACTTGAAATAACTATACAACCTCGATCAAAGTAAGAACAAGATGACTTTTGAAAATGACTAAGCTTCGATAATTCCCTTCGTATCAATCAATTACCACTTCAAAATTATATACTACGCAAGAAAGGATACCAAAAAATGCTCAAATCAACCGAAATGATCACGTCTTAGCCATGTTAAAATTGCTGTCGAAATGAATTGTAACAATGATATAGACGTCAAAAATGCTGCAGTAAACAAAAAACCCCCCCCCACAAATACGCACTCGTACGTACCAAATACCATCGATTTCATCTCGTCAAACTCGATACCACAACAAAATCACAAATAGATCACTCTAATCTCTAAAGGCATTATGCAGGCGCGCACTTGGTAGGTCACGTTTTATCTTGAATCACACGATGTAGGAATGTTAAGTTTAGAGAGAATTAAGAGAGGAAGGCAAGACTTTTACAATTTTTCAAATGTTATAAAGAAAAGAGAAATGGGAGGGAAAGTTAATGTTACAAGCCTTAATCTCCTAATGTTGATTAGGGGTTATTTATAGGAGAGGGGAGGATTAGTTTCCCTTCCTTTGCTTTCTCTAATTTGAAATCTAGTCCTTATTCTTTGGATAATATGCTATTTTTTACTTTAAGCATATTTCTCCTTATTACAAACTACTTTCTACTTATAAAGTAAAAACATTGAAAATAATTAAAACCATCTAAAGTATCATAAGCGACACTTTTATGATCCTAACACCAAGTTTCCAAATGGTAAACTAACCCATGATAGACTTGAACATGCGTATATGCTTGTTGCTTGTGTCGTTTTGTGTTTGCTAATTGCTAGTTGTAGCCAAGAACACCTTGAAGGTAATGCTCTTGACCCATGGATTCCCTCCTTGAAACAAAGGGGAGCAACGATCTAGGGGGAGCACGTGACATGATATCCACTTTTCACTTCTACAACGATATCAACCTTCTAATGAAAGACAAAGATCCCGCCTTTTGATTTGACAAAAGGGGGAGAAGGAAAGCAAAGTAAAGATGCCTATATGGATCGGGAAAGCTAGTATAACTAGCAATTATGGAAGTAAAGAGCTATAGCGTAAATAGGAGTAGAAAAGCTATGTAAGACTCATATGGTGAAGACAATGTTCAAGATTCATCAAATTACAAGGCCAAGATCAAGACGCAAACTTCATCAATGGCGATCTTCATCTTTGCTATGTTTGTAATTTTATTTGGATTTCAAAATTTTATTTGTCATCATCAAAAAGGGGGAGATTATTGGTGCAACATTGACTATGATCTCCTTTATGTTTTAACGATGACAAATAAAAACGTTCGCAAAATATAAAATAAAAAACGATAGCCAATATCAATAAACCTGGATTATAGTTTTGCTAGGAGCGCTGGTCACGCGTCACACGTGGCGAGCGCGCCACTTGATTCTTTTACGATTATTTCTTTTGTCAGGCTTTCCTCTTACCCGACACAGTGGATACTTCAATAAAGGTAGTATATGAAATTTGAGACATTAGAAACCCTACAAAATGAGTTAGGACTTAGAGATGAGCAAAAACAAATCCTTTTGTTTTTCAACAAAACGCCAACTGAAGTCTTTTATCAAACGCCTCTAGCCAAGGCCAAAAATTCTTTCTAAACCTAGTATGATCATATTTTTAACATACCATTAAACAAAATTATTCACTTGACCTTAATTTGGATTTACGTTATTCTTAATCACATAGCGGGTTTTACTCCCTTATTGGTCAAACTAAGTCAAATGTCACTTTGCGTAAACATATCCTTTCTCGTTATGGGATATGCTTTACTTGAGATGCAAAACACTTAGCTTGTTTGCATCAAGATGATTAGTGATCAAATTCATTGTTGATTATCATGTATTAAAGTCTAAATTGACTAATTACGTTTTATGGTATTCGGTGATTAATCATGCTTTGAGTTTCTCACTCTTACCTAAAAATTTTTACCAAATTCACATATATTCCGCGCATGTACAAGAAGACTTACAAAGTCCTCACACGCCTTCAACACAATCTACAATCATCTTCTAATCATTTTCCTACCTTCTTACCCAACAAATGAATATATCTTCCGCACACACTCTAAACATTCATAATTCATAAACCTTCCCATAATCACATATGCACACCCTTTTCTCTCTTATTGGCAGGATGATTATAAACCCAAATCAATCCTTTAAATTTATCCTAAACATCATCATCTTCATACTTCTTATCTTCAAACCATCTTTAAGTCTAAACTCTTCCTTACATAAACCTTCCGTAAATAATACCCACATGGGATAACTTACATTCCCTTACATAATGTACTGTCCTTGTACTTTTTGTACCTTTTGTTTCCTTCATTCCTAACATAGGCTCCTCCACATCCCATCAAAACATTCTCCACCACACATCTACAATTCACCTTCTTCCTCACAACATTAGGATTACACACACACACACACACATATGTAGAAACCGTAGAGGGGGTGAATACATTTCCATATAAAAACTTTAAGTATTTTGAATCAAATCACCAATCAAGTTTGACACAATATGAGAAGTGTTGATTATAGATCTACAATTACTAATACATAATCTAACAATACAACCACACTCACAATATTCACTACAAAGAACTACACAACCATAAGTAAAATGATATACACAACAATCAACGCAATCATGATCACAATGCAATATTAAAGTAAAGCAATAAATGTAAAGAAATAAGTAACACGCGAAAGTAAAAGAAAATGGTAAACCACACGATGATTTATAGTGGTTCGATCATGAACTCCCTCTTCGCCTACTCAGATCCCCGAGTAATCCAACTCGAGAGTTTACTTTACTAGCAAAAAGCTCCCTTTTCGGCGGAAAAGACCTTATACCAATGCTTACATTATTTTTTGCACTAAGCTTAGATGTTTGAATCCTCTCGGGTACAACCAAACCCATTATGTTTTATGGTCCAACATAACAAACCATGTGTTTTATGGCCTAAACACATAAACCATGTCGCTTACATTATTTTCTAACACTAAGCTAGATGTTGAGTCCTAATCTTAGCTAGAACCAATCTACCACTTCACCAATGTATTTTAAGGCCTAAAATACTAACCAACCCACAATCAACCCATCCAAATATATACATCATTTAGATCTACACACTACTAAAGATTAGAAGACATGGACTCGATCTATATGTAACAAATGTTACAAATAGACTAACTAGACTACATAACTTTAGATCTTGAAGATGACTGAAGTTCTTCTCTTGCACTTGAGGAAAGGAGGAAAGGATAGAAGATTTGATCACATTTAAACAAGATTAACCAAGTTGAATGATCAAAGATTTAGAGAGATTTAGTGAGATCTAGAGAGAGAAAGAACTAAAAGAAAATCGTGCAAAAGGGTTATGAAAATAGTTGGAGGTGACCCACTATTTATAGGAGCTGAAAAACAGCATGTCAGGAAATGGCGCTCCCAGATATATTAGGGGGCCGTTGGATATTTAAGGGGGCCGCCAGCCTATTTACGGGACCGCCCTGATAAATGCTCATGTTTTTATCTTTTTGTGGTGATAAACTTGTCTAGTGAAAGTGACACTTGTTTTGGAGGAAAATTGGCTAGATTTGAATTTTAAAATAATTACTACATAAAATATTTCTTTATAATTCAAAAATAATTTGTCTAATTAATTTCTGAGAAATTGTTTTGTTAAATTTATAAAAATGTAATGTTTAAGACAAAAACTTATTTCTTTGATCAACCTACAAGTTTAATGTTGTTTGTTACATACCTTATGGATTTACTCGGTCAAACAAAAAAGTGCGGTGTTAATGTAACATGAGACGTCGAGAGTAGAATTGATGTAGACTTGAGATGTCGTTAGATGTAAATATGTAGATGCATGTATGCATTGATGATTTGTGATTACGAGTAACTTGCGCACTTTACGTTACGTATTACAAGTCACATGTTTGTCATCACCAAAACATAAAGAGATCGTATAGATTAAATATCATAATATTTGCACTAACAATCTCCCCCTTTTTGATGATGACAAAATATGTAAACTATAGCACATAGTAAAGTTTAAAAGTTACTCGTTTACACTCTCTTCTCCCCCTTTTGTCGAAGCAAAAAGGTATAATGTGGATTATGGTTGGAGCATATAGGTTGGAGGTATGAGAAGAAGGTAAGTGTGTAAGGTAAATATGTTGGAGGAATTAGAAGAAGGTAGGTGCTCCTAGTATATGTAGTGTGAAAGAATGAAAGGAAGGTGGGTGCTCCGTGTATATAGATTGAAGATATGAGGAAAAAGACGTGAGAAATAAAGGTTGAAGGTTATTTTGTGTTTCTTGGATAGTTGAGAGGAGGTTATAAGAAATGAGAGGAAGACATAAGAAGAAAGTAAGTGCTCCGGGTATATAGGTTGGAGGAATGAGAATGAGGTAGGTGCTTTGAGTGTATATGTTGAAGGAATGAGGAAAAGGTAGGTGCTCCAAGTATATAGGTTAAAGGAATGAGAAGAAACATGAGAAATAAGGTTGAGGTGGTTTTGTGTTTCTTTGATAATTTAGGAGAGGTCATGATAGATGAGAAGAAGGCATGATAGAATTGTAGGTACTTCAAGTATATAAGTAGAAAGTATTAGACGAAACCTGAAGGTTGAAGGTGATTTTGAAGTAGATGAGGTGAAGTATTTGGAGTATGGATGAGCCCTTCATCGTATTTGACAATCTCCAATCCTATCTTCCTATAAAGGTGAGCTTGCATCATCCTAGTGAAGTCTTCTATCATCATGGTTTAACCAACTCCATGCTATTTACCCACATATCTCCTAGCTCCCCCTTGCTCATTGCGTCCCCATGATAATATCATTCCTTGTATATTGACTCTAACGGATCCATGGATCAAATAAATTACCATCGATGCTTAAGAAGTTCGATGCAATTTAAATGAGTAGAGCGCTTGCAAGTGCTACCCCTTAGTGTATGCTCCTCCTTATTTAGGGAACCAAGGAATCAAGATATTGTTGTGCTACAAAACAAAGTTAGTAGACAAGTGCACATATACATATAGCAAAACATTAGCGGGGAACTAGACATGCACTTCTAGGTTTTATTATTCTAAAGTATGACACTTTGAAAGAGAAGTAGAAACTAGACACAAGTAATCACTATTTTAAAAACAACCTAAATGATGAAATAAAAAGAATCAAGACATATGTTTACGGATAAAGATTAGACCAACTTTTAATAAACGAGAATGGGATTCGTTTATTGATTGACACAAAATATTATGAGAATGACCTTTTAAAAGTATACGAATGACACTATATATATATACTTTAAAAGAAAAAAAAGAAAAATAACACGAGGATGGAGACGATGTGCTCTTGGATGTGAATGAAAATAATTCCATAGAGCCGAAAAGTGGAAAAGGATGAGCGATACTAAAGAAGGACCGTGTTGACAAGAGGTTGATAGAAAAGATTGATATATCATTTAGACTAACAATTGATGTGCATATGATCCTATCGAGACAAAGGTGGATGATTGGGAATTTAAAGGTTTGTTTGGTGTTTTGTTGTTGACAATGTTAAGGAACAAAGTAGGATTGTGGAATGGGTGGTAATTTTTCATGGTTGGAATAATATGAGAGACTCAACAATGGGTGACTAATATAATACACTTGAAGATTGAAATATCTTCTTTATGTTCTTCACTTTCTAGGAAAGTGGAAAGTTTTTCGATAGGAGTGACATTTTCATTTCGCAAAATTACTTTAAATATTTCAGATAAATATTTAGATGACAGAGATTATAGGGAGGGATTTCTCATAGTTAAAAGACTATGGAAGAGAGAAGAAACATATAGAAGTGAGAAGAAACGTTAGAGATGAGGAGGTTCATTAGAAGTGAAAAGGAACGTTTAGAAGTGAGAAGAAAATTTTAGAAGTAGAAAAACTATCAGAAGTGAAACGACTACTAGAACAGAGAAGAAACGTTTAGGAGTGAGAAGAATCGTCTATGAATTTAAGACAAAACGTATGCGAGATGTGAGGATTAAGGTTTGTATGTGAGGGGATTTATTATGAAGTGATGGATTGTAAGTCTATCAATTGTAAGGATTGTGTTTGATAATGAGACGCATTTCATTATGAAATTCACTTGACTCTTAAAAACATAAGCAACAATGCTTATGAGTGTTGGGATATGAGGATGACCCATTGCTCTAAAGAGATAATTTTGGGTTTAGGTTTTGGGTGTGGAGTAGACATCAACTCATAGCAGAAGAGAGGAAGTGTTAGGTTATAGAATTAAAAAATGAATGGTATTACAAGCTGCTGCCGGCGGTCCCATATATATATGAGGGCTGTCAGAATAGTTCTAGGGGCCGCCAGACTGCCAACATGAGAGGGCTTGGTTTTTGATGTTTTGTGAAGGAAGTGACATTTTAATCAGCATTTTGCCAATTAAAATTGCTTAAAATACTTCGGATGAAGTAATTAAGTTGTCACGACACAGTATGGAACTCGGAACATAATCAAAACTAGAAAGAAAAGAAAAGATAAGAAAGGATTGATGAAATGTGTTTCCATTTCATTCCTAAATTCTGACGAAAGATAATTTAATGATTCACGCTTGAGGGGTAAAGAAAGAATCTTGCGATGTTATCTTCAGACGCAACCTATTCGTATGGAGATGTTTCCTTTTGGACATTTTCCCAAAGAAAATGGTGACGTATCTTCGGTGTGTCGTATCTTCGGTGTGTTTCGTACGCGAAAATAATAATAATAATAATAATAATAATAATAATAAAGAAAACAAACGAAGATAGAGACGAGCTTGACAATGTCAGGACGGATGGTGGTTAGCGTACTATAATCTATACTCACAAAGTTATGTAGCTCTTCTCGAGCATTATGAATATTCATTGAACAATCATACGACGAGGTATACGGTTGTCTTAAAGGTGATAGCCAAAATAGTGGAGGAAAGAGATTAGCTATTTCTATGGTTGAAGAAACGTGGTTGAGTGAGAATGAAGAGGTGTGATTGAAAGACAAAGAGTGTTTTCGTCGAAGAGAGATAATGTTTTCGTCAAAGAAAAAAAATGTTTTCATCGGAGACAAAGAATGTTTTCGTTGAAGAGAAAGAATGTTTTCGTCGAAGAGAAAAGAATGTTTTCGTCGAAGAGAAAGAATGTTTTGTCGAAGAGAAAACTTGAATATCTCGGATGTAATATTTAAGTTGTCAAACCTACTTGGAAGGGTATTAGATTTGCATCTAAATTTTCCGTGATAAAGAGTGGATTATTTGGAAGAAAGGGAGATGATGATTAAGGAAATGTGTGAAGGAAGACTCTAGAAGATTTAAGACCATTTTATGACTCTTTTGAAAATTTAGATTAGTGACCCGGACGCGAAGAAAGATATTCTAGTGTTGAAATATATATGTAATGTATAATACAATAATATAAGCCATGCAAGTTTATCTAAGCATGCATCAACACAATAATCAACAAGATTTAATGTGTAAGACTATATGATATTTAAATATTAATTGTCATACATTAAACTAACATAGTGTAGGTGCACAATTAACACGTAAGTTATGTAAAATGACGCATACAAGCGTGATGATCTTAATTGAAATCATCATGTAAAACATGTTAGCATTTAGCACTTAGGAGCATGTGTTATTTAGATAAACTAAGAAATATTTTATCTAAATTGCTAGAAAAAGACAAACGCCTTTATAGAATACATGCATTCAATAGCTAAGCAAATAAATATCAAGCATCTAGATAAACATAAAGGCATATAATTGCATTACATGGGAGCAAGTTATCGTCTTAAAACTTCAAAACACATACATAAGGTGTAAGTAGTCTAGATTGACTAAGGAGAAACCTAATTTCTACTTGCTTAGTGTGTACTCCTAATGAGATACAATATCAATCAATGTAGACTATCATTAGGCATGTTTAGGAAGAGCCATTTAATCAAATTAGAGAATGAATATAAAGACTATCACTAGTGGTGCTCAATTCAGGTTAAACACGACCATTTTTACAGGTTATACCACAAACCCAACTTCACTCTTGGAAGCAATTCAACCGTTAGGTCAAATTGAATTTCTAGTGCAATAGGTTCTTTAGTAGTCATTCTCATGTTAGACAAAATAAAATTCCTATATTAGTATAATGAAGTGTAGCAAAGATAAAATTTGTATTATCTTTTCATAGAGGGCCTAACATGACTCAACTAATATGCTTTAATTTCGGTTCGCATAATCCTAATCAAGATGTGTAGAATTCTAAGGTTAAATGAGAAAGCAAGCAAGTTGTTGTATGTATAAGAGATAATAAGTTATCTAGGACCTAGGAGTATGCTTAAGAGTGAGAATGTGTAATGCTCTACAATAAGAGTGTTCAAAGAATGCACCTTTGCATATCTTTTATGAAAGAAATACAATTAAGGTTATTTACCTCAATAGATCTGGTGTTTGTTTCTTTGTAGAAATAATGATGATTAACTAAACTTTAGTTACATGTATGTTTGAATTTTAAGCAATAGATTAACAAGAGGAAGATGTTTAAATCTAATGTCATAGGGCAGATCTACCTAAACTGGAGATGAATCTAGGACGAAAGATCCATCGATCCGTGGAGGTGCCAAATTTGGGCAAGGATCAATTTTCTATTATTTGGGAGATGGTGTTGATGTTAGGTTATTAAGAGAAACTTATATAAGTAATAAGGGTTCTCGGTTTGATTTTTCGGAAATGACATCCAAGTCTTGCTTATCAAGTTGGATTACTTATGAGTTTCCCGATGGAAATTCATAAGTCGTCAATCCTACTTAGAGTGTGTTAAGTTTAGCATGTATAATTTAACCACATCTAATAACACAAACATTCGAACACTTTAGACTCAATGAAACATCTTCATTGCAAGTGTGAGTTGCAATTTGATGACTAATCTTGTTGTCTTGCAATCGACTTTGTGATTTCATGTAATAACCAAGGATGGTTAAACACGTAGAATCGAAAAAATATCTATAGTCATTTGATTGACATTTCTGTAATCTAGATAAATCCTAGTCTCAATTTCATGTTCATATTCTAATTTTGTAATTAGATTGAATAGTAAGATTAATTATCGTTTGAATAATAACCATCTTCATATTCAAAATCCTCTTACGATCACCTATTAAAAGAAAGCACAAAAATGGTTTGTGGGATATGTTTAATTCTTCCTAATCCTAACCCTAGATGGTTAAAGGGTTCTTATTTGGTGAAGAAGAAATATTATGCTTATTTGATAAAGTAAGAGAGAGTTTTGATGAGAAGATAGTTTGAGTTTTGAGTTATGCTTTTGAATTGTTTGAGCAAAGTTACATATGTTGTGCATTTGCTCATGCTTGGCTTTTCAGAGATGACGACTTTACCAATTGCATTGAAAGGTAAATTACTTGAATATTTTGGACAAAACATTCAAGTCGTCAATCCTACTTCATTGTGTATTTTATGCATATATTTGCCAAATATTTGGAACACGACTATTAGACAAGTAGACTCAATATGACATCAACTACACAAGTGTGAGTTATGATCCGATGCATATTCTTATCGTCTTGGAAAGAAATGTCGTTATTTTCATATCAATCGAGTGTGATTGAGTACGTAGGTTTAAGATAATATCTCTTGTTATATTTTGATATAATCTTAAAGCTAGACAAATAAGAATCTGATTTATGTCCATACTCGAAAACTTGTCAATTAGATTCGATAATAATACCAATCATAATTTGAATAATGAATCGATATATATTCGAAATCTTTCTTGACCCTCACGAACACTCTTTTTTTAAAAGAAAACAAATAAATATTTTCATAGTGTTTTCCATTAATCCTAAGACTAGTTGTAAAGTGAGGTTGATAAATAATGACAAGTTAATTTCTTACTTCAAGATTGTCATATATTTTGCTTGTGCGAAAAACTATTTGTTGATATGTGTAGTATACATAGTTTTTGACATTTTATGAGTATATAAATGATTTTCCTAACCATTTTTATACAACATACATTTTTTGTAAAATATTATACGTTTATAAAAAAATATAATTATGTGTGTGTGTTAGAACAATGCAAGCACAAGCAAAGTTTAAAAATACATTTACTTTTACTTAATTACCAATGTATTAATAAAATCTTTTATTTTGTTTAACCAACCCAAGGTCAAACAACGCAAGATGATGAAAAGATTTAGACATTTTGTTAGAAGAGAGTTAATGTGTTGGAAATATTTTAGTGATGGGTTTTAACATATGATCTTAGAACATTATTTTTTCACACACTTGACAAACTATTGAACTCTCAATCCTAAATGGGTTAATACACTCAAAATGATCTACAAGATGTTTAGGTAACACTTGTAAATATAGTGATCTATGCCTATATGCAATGCACAAACAATTTTGCAACTTAACGCAAGAAAACTAGCGTAATTCCTATTAGGCATAATCCGAAAAACTAGTAACATACAAATAGCATACATGGCACATATGTTTAGATATATGATTAGCTCAATTAAAAATAGTAATAATTACTTAATAATATCTATTAACCAAGTTAAAACATAAACACACATAATCATCTAGCATACACATAAGGATATTCGTCGTTGTTTTGTGTATTAGATATAACGATGTATACTTAGCTTGATTTGATTTAAAAATAAAATAGTTCCTCTTCATTTCAAAAGTTAATTAAGATCACTATTTTGAAAGGACAAATACACTATTTTTTAAAGATATATCAATTAGAAATGCCCGACTCAAAGAAAAATATAAAATACAAGTTTTACGTTAAAACAGAACTCAAAGTTTTGACCACTATGTAGTATTTTGCATTTCTAACTTATTTAAGTTTAGAATGAAGACTTGGAAGTATTTTTAAATGAAAGTAGACTCGATTATCTTTGAAATGGCGGGTGGCACGACTTCTACAAACTTACGGTTGATTTTATATGATTTTTCGAAGTTTGCCAAATTTTGCTGAAACAGACAGACGACCCCTATAAAGGTGACGGCCCCCAGATATATTTGGAGGTCACCCTAACATTTATGGGACCGCCACCAGTGACCCCAAAACATGTTTTTTGTTCAAAATTATTTGGTGGCTTAATTGTAGAACATAGGACTTTAAAAAGTTGTTCCAGCACATAAATTTTGTGTTTTAGCATCATTTCTACTCTTACGACTTAAACAACATAAGTTGGCACTTCCAAGTTCTTTTGAAAAAAATTTCCTTCAAGCTAGTATACAAAGTATATTTAATAACAAACTAGTACGAATCAAACAACAAAACACTTTTCATATTTAATCCCCTTTCATGTGTAATTTGATACATGGATTGTACTCTATTTTAAAAACCATTTGTTTTGAAAAGTAGAGCGACGTGGCTCTGATACCAATTATGGAAACCGTAGAGGGGGGTGAATACGTTTCCAATAAAAAAACTTTAAATCTTTAGTATCAAATCGCCAATCAAGTTAGACGTAATATGAGAATTGTCGATAATAGGTTTTACAAGAACTAGCACATATCTTAATAATACAAACTCAACCACAATATTAACTACAAAGTAGTACATAACCTTAACTAACAATATATACACAACCATTCATACAATCATAAGCACAATGCAAGTATAAAAGTAAAGCGGTAAATGTAAAGAAATAAGTAAAGCGAAAGGTAAAAGAAAATGCAAACCGACACGGTGATTTATAGTGGTTTGGTCACGAAGCTCCTCTTCGCCCTACTCCACTCCCCGAGTATCCAACTTGAGAGTTACTTCACTAATCAACAAGCTCCCTTTCGGCGGAGAAAACCTTATACCAATGCTTACATTATTTTCAATTTTCTGAACAATAGTTAGATGTAGAGTTCTTCTTCGGGTTTTCAACAAAACCGTTTATGTTTTATGGCCCCAACTTAATAAACGTGTATTTATGGCCCTAAACAATAAACCGCATCGCTTACATTATTTTCTGACACGCTTCTTCGGTCCGGTCTGGTCCTACACGGCTTAATCTTCGGGTTTTTGGTCGGACCGGACCGAGGACCGAATTGGTCTAAAACACCAGACCGCGGACCGGACCGAAATACCTTCGGTCCGGTCCGGTCGGTCTGGTTTGGTCCGGTCTTCCGGTCCGGTCCGGTCGATGGTCCGATATGCTCACCCCTAGTTGCAAATGGACTAACTAAACTACATAACTTCAGATCTTGAAGATGACCGAAGTTCTTCTCTTGCACTTGAGGAAAGGAGGAAATGATAAAAGATTTGATCACATTTAAACAAGATTAACCAAGTTGAATGATCAAAGATTTAGAGAGATTTACTGAGATCTAGAAAGAGAAAGAACTGAAATAAAATTGTAGAAAAGGGTTGTGAAAATAGTTGGAGGTGACCCACTATTTATAGGAGCTTAAAAATAGCCTGTCAGGAAACGGCAGTCCCAGATATATTAGGGGGCCGCCGGATATTTAAGGGGGCCGCCGGCCTATTTAAGGGACCGCCCTGACCGACGCTCCTGTTTTTGTCTTTTTGTGGTGACAAACTTGTCTGCTGAAAGTTTAACATGTTTTAGGAGGAAAAGAACCAGATTTTGAATTTTGAAATAATTACCACATAGAACATTTCTTTATAATTAAAAAATAATTTGTCTAATTAATTTTTGAAAAAATTATTTTGTTACATTTATAAAAATGTAAAGTTTAAGACAAAAACTTAATTCTTTGATCATCCTACAAGTTTAATGCTTGTTTGTACATACCTTATGTGATTTACGTCGGGTGTAAACCAATGTCCGTCTTGATGCATACTTGAGACGTCGAGAGATGTTGATGCATGTATGCATTGATAATTCGTGTAAACAAGTAACTTCCAAACAAATGTCGGTGTTGATGTAGACTTAAGACGTCGAGAAATGTAGATGCATGTATGCATTGATGATTTGTGATTACGAGTAACTTGCGCACTTTACGTTACGTATTACAAGTCACATGTTTGTCATCACCAAAACATAAAGAGATCGTATAGATTAAATATCATAATATTTGCACTAACATGGGTGAATTTGAGTCAACACGCCATATCCATTTGAGTGGATACGCCGTATTGCTTTGCATTTAAAAACGAAAAGGGGTTTTCCCAATTCTGCCCATGACTCATTACCAATTCAAAATCTTTACACTTATTGCAAGGAAAAAGGGGTCCAAAACAAGTTATAATAGCATATTCGAAACAAAGTTTATAAACCCGAATCAAATCCCTAACCCTAATTTCAATTCTATTCAAAAATCGAAAACTAAAAGGAAAGGGTTGGAACACATTACCAGACGATAACAATCGAGAAGAGAGTGGATACGAATCGAGAATAATGATCTCCAATATTTGCGCGGTTAAAAATGAGAGAGTAAAAGTGTGTGTGTAAATGTTTATCCGGATTATCAGTCGGGTTTTTATACCCAAACTGGATACGCCGTATAGAGGTTCGTTCAATACGGCGTATTGAACGAAATCGTTGACTTAGTCAACTCAAGTAAAAAAAACAGTGGATACGCCGTATAGGTGTTTACCTAATATGTCGTATCCGTCCTTGGAGACCAATATTCCCTAAATTTAACAAAGTAAAAAAAACGCACATTGGCCTCCGCACCTTCCTTGATTAAACACCATCCTTATAAAACAGCTTAGGGTTGAACGGGATGCCAAACGGCACATAAAAATTCTTAATAAGATTTAACAGCATCCCATTGATAAGATAATTCCAAGCCACGATATTAACTTTTAATTCCATGATAAAACTTTTTACATTGAAAATTTTACTAATTCTATCGTGGTTTGTTTTCAGAAGCTTATTTGACCCTTGTACATCGATGTTTATTACATCACCCTCTAAAGACTGTATTATATCGATTTCATTATTGTCATTGTCTTTATCCGACTCTAGATCAGCGGGATAAATTATGTTGAAAGGGAATAGATCATGAAAGTACATAACTTTTTGTTCCTCTTCGTCACATTCGGACAATGATATTTCAGTTTTCAAATTAAATTCATCGATACGATGAGGAATTTCAACAGGTTCAGTTGAGGAATCTGATTTAGACGTTAGAGCATCATTGTAAACAATGGCTAGAAATTCATTCTCAAAATCTTTAAGGAAGTCTAAATCATCAAAATAACTGACCGTAGGCTCGGGTGACGAAAACGAAGGCATATTGACTTTTTCATTATCATTTTCTGTATCCGTTTTCAAATCATTAACAGAAATTATTTTATAAGAAAACAAGTTTTTGTCAAAAATTACTGTGTAATCTTCATCGTTGGATTCGTAAAACAATATTCTAAAGTTAATTTTATTGTTGTTAAGAGAACTTACCGTGGGTTCACACTAGAGTGCTTTTTCAGATGTTAATTCGTCATTAAAGACTTGATTTTCCGTCTATAACATGTATCAAACAAATAACCCTCAAATATAATATATATATATATATATATATATATATATATATATACGTATACGTAAGCTAAGTATCATATAAATTATTCTTATGAAAGAATAATAAGTAATCAACACGGGTATCGTTCTCCTCGGTGAGAGGTGAATGGAAATTCACGTTTATGTCGGGAATCGAGCTTGATTATCATAAAATATTTGGGTTTGGTTTCTAATTCTACTAACTCAAATGGAAAGTAAATTTAAGGCACGCTAATCTAAAAAGGCATAATTAAAACATTAAGCATTAAAACGATAACGGGAATTTTAAAAACGCGACTTAAAATCTTAATTACCAAATTTTAACCCTAAAAATGTAAATTAAATTTTTAACAGTTCTAAATGATAAAAAATAATTTTAGAAAAAGAATTATATTTTTTTGACTTTTATTTTATTTAATATGAATTAGAAACAGTTTTAATCTAAAAATAATACTAAAATGCTAAACTATTTTATAAAAATTCAAGAAAATTACTAAAATTACTTTAAGCTATTACTAAGGCAAGAAAAATAAAACTGGAAAATAAGCTAAACTGGATAAGCTGTAAATAAGCTAATAAACTAAATAAGCAAAAACTGGAAACAAAGCATAAAAGGAATTTGAAATGAAGTTATAACAGAAAAGTCCCAAGGGCGCTAATGGTAAAGGGTGTGTGTAGGGCTGTAAACGAACTGAATGTTCGGTGAACATTTCATGAACCGTCCGGTAAAAAGTTGATTTATGTTCGTTTATTTATTAAATGAACGAACATGAACATTATTTTACGTTCGTTTAGTTAAATGAACGAACATGAACAAAAGTTTCGTTCGTTCGTTTATGTTCGTGAACGTCCGATTATGCGTTCATTAACGTTCATTTAGGTTAATTTATTTGTTTATGTTCGTATATGATATCTTTTAATTGTATACTTTTAAAACTGGTATGTTTAAAAAAAATAACACTTATAAAGCAAAATATTATGCATAGTTTGATAAATTTAATGTTTTTTCTACGTTTATTTGTGTTCGGTCGTTTATGTTCGTTTAAGGTTCGTTTGGTTTCTTAATGAACGACCATAAACGAACACGAACAACTCATTTTCTTAATCAACGAACATGAACAAGAAAATTCGTCCATTTAAACGTTCGTGTTCGTTTATTTGTCTGGTTAAAATTAAATGAACGAACATGAACAAGGCCCCGTTCATGTTCGTCCGATTCGTTTATAGCCCCTAGGTGTGTGAGTTAAAGTGTTGGTGTGTTGAGGGAGAGGTCACAGGTTCGAAACCTGTGGCCTTTCTTTTTGACAAAACATTTTATTTTTATTTTTTTTATTTGAGAAAGCTAAAATATAAGCACAAATAAGCAAATTTAATAAATGAACTTTTTGCAAAACTTAAAATTAAGCTAGAAATAAGCTGAATTAAAATGACAGTTAACTTATTAAAGGCTAAATGACTTATAACTACACTACTTGGCTAAATGGGCTAAATAAGCAAAAGGAAAACTTATAAGCTACAATAGACCTTAAACTAATCCTAAAAAGCACTTAATGACAGGAGATAAGCAAACCAAATAAGCAGGAAAAGCACTAAAAAGCTAAAAGACAAAAAACACTTAAACAGACTCTTAAGGATTAAGGACAGATTTTTAAGCTAAGATTTAAGCTAAATAAGCCAAAGGAAAAAAGTTGCAGAGTTGAAAACAGATAAAGTACTCTAGGCTATTGACACAAATAAGCAAAGAAATAAGGTAAACATTAAGGAAATAAGCTGGAAAAAGGGACTGACAAAGGATAAACTCAAAGCTTGTTTTTGGCTTATTAAAAATAATGTCTGCTTTAAGCTTACTTTTAAGACTCCCAAACTACTTTCGACACATTGAAAACTAAAAACAGATTGACTCTAGACCACAATAAGTTCAATGCAATAAAAGTTAATCAAAAACAAGCTAAAATAAGGCCTTATTTGACCTGCATATTTGGCTGTTTTGCTAAAACCAAATACCACCCTTCTTAACTGTTTTCGATCCAAAACTTTTAAACAGCCAATCAAACAACTAATGACTCAAAACAAGTTTGCATTGTTGCATTTGAAACTCATTTTAATCACTAAAACCAAACCTCAAATAGATTTTAAGCAAATGCTGAATCAAACTCCTATGGACTAGTAGATTTAAGCATTTGATAAAACTCACTACAAAACTGAACAAAACCTATTTTAAACTTATGAAAATTAATATTTAAACTATACAAAAACTTATCAAAACTAATTTAGAGAACCAAAAGCTACACATGCAGTCTTAACTATGTTAAGAATGCTTGTGCCAAACACACCTTTAAAATCTTAAATACCGTTTTTAAGCTAGGATAGACTAAATTAAGCTTCAAATTTTGATAACAGATTAAGACCCAAGCTAAATAGAGACTTATAAGGAATTACCATTTAGAGATAAGCATTAATTATTAAGTTAACCCAATAAGCAGTCTAAACTCCTATATGAGCATATTTAACTAAAACTTAATTAAGACAATTCCTAAGCTATAAACTAAGCATATTAAACTGCATTAAGATAAAAATAAGTAAGAAATAAACAGAGAATAAGCATAATTAAGCATAGCAATAAGCTAAAAATAAGCAGAATAGATAATAAGCTAAGAAAAAGAAAAGGAAAAGTGTACCTTAATCCTTTGCTCTAAATAAGGATTTAAATGCTCAAATGAGCTTATCTACAAGCTCTAGCTTGTTTGCACAAGCTAGTAAGAAACCATAAGCCCATCCCTTTTTGGCTTATCTTCCATAAAGCTAAAATCCCCAAACCTTAACCAATTGACTTGAAAGTTAACAAACAAGCTCAAATAAGCTTTTAGGGGCTTATTTGAGCTGAAAGAGAGCTTGAGTATACATTATAGCTTATTAAAACATTTAAGTAAATTGCATAAGAGAAAAATAAATTAATAGAACACAAATGACTTTAAATGAAGAGTGCTTTTTGTTAATCAAAGGGGAATTACAATAAGCTAAATTTCATTACATTAAGCATAAAATAAGCTGGAAAACCTAAACTACACTACTCTACACTATTCCTAGATGCCTCCTCTATGTGATCAAGCTTCTCTATTTATAAGGAGGAAATGAACCTTCTAGCCCATTGGAGCGTCCCTCAATCATCAATCCTGACCCTTAATTCTTGATAAATTCCCATGCAATCATTGGAGCCCTTGGACCTAGTGCCAGCTAACATCAACCAATCATGTCCTTGGGGATTGGCAGCGTGTCATTAGTGAGTGTCAGATGGTGTCAGGGATAAGCTTTCTAGAAGGTCAGGAGTGAGCGTGTGATGGGTGAATGAATGTTTACCCTGGTTAGTTGTTACTGTTGTAAAACGAGGGAGGGAAAATGAAGGTCAACAGTAACTTTGACTCGTTTTTATATATCAAACTTTGACCCGGGTGATGGATTTGTATTTGGGCTTTGACTTTGTCTTGGGCTAGTAATTGGATCAATAGTATTATAGTTTTGTACTTGTGTGATTTTATGTAAGGCTAAGGTGTAAATTGGCTGACCCGGCCCATTAAGTGGGTACGGGTTTGGCCCATTTAAGATGCTTACGGCTTTGGCTTCGTTTTTTCGTACTCATTCTATTCCCGTGCTTGGTTTTGTCCGTTTTGCTTCGTTTTTGTCCTTTTTGTGATATATCCATACCTGCAAGACACAATTCACGAAATACACATGTACAATGCATTTTTTTTTATATTTTTGGTCATTATTGGTCTTTTTAGGGTATGTGTATTTAAGCACATACCAAAATCCCCCATACTAAGCTATTGTCGTGTCCTCACGCAATGTCATAAACACACTTAGAAAACCAAAAATTTCAACCCCCTTAGAATAATTACCTCGAAAAGTAGCTAATTGTTTATCTAATGGAATTAAGAAATCACTACTTTTGACAAGCCCCCTGTTTTCCATTTATGTATTTATATTTATCCATACATAACATAATTTTACGGAACAAGAAACACTAAAAGGATAAATTCATCGTCCTTGATTTTTCACCTGCCCCAAACCAAGCTTAAAAATGAAATGATTGTTAAATACAAGTTAAGATGCTAACACTACTCATAAATGCTAATTGTGTATGTATAGCTACTTTCCGCTCTCTTATTTCCTAAATCCTCTAAAGATTTTATTATTATTTGTGACAAATAATTAATGTCTTATTCATATAAAGTAAAACCCAGTTTAGACCACAATTAGTTTGAAATCCTTTTCTAAAGAGACGATATGGTGAGAATAAGGTCCACATTAAGGTTCTAATTTTGCATGATTTAGGGGTTATCCTTTTTATTTCATCCGAAACAACTCAACTACGAGTCCAGAGACGGAGGCTTTATTTAGATACCCCCGAGTCAAAATTGGCTTATTCTTATTTTATTATTGCCATATAAATAAACCTTGGTCCTTTAAACAACTGACACATCGGGCATCCTAACCGACAAGAGCCAAGTCTTATTTGACCTCGTAATTTCCTCGACCTTTAGAAGGCTGCAACATCTGTTTGAGCCGTAGAAGATGCAGCAAACTTTTTATCATCCTCGGATTATTATTATTTACTATGACTATGTGCCTTATTTTTGAAGACGATAACCACATGGGTTGAGCCGGCAAGAATAGTAAAACCTGTATCAGCCCACATTTTTTATTTTTATTGCCACCTCATTTCCACCCTTTAAACGACTACCACAACGGTATGAGAGTTGCCGCAAGAGGTAGTGGTCTTATTTCGGCTTCGGTATATCACATTACATTATTATTATTATGGCCAAATTTCAGTCCTGTGGTCTTTAACTACCTAAACAACGTAGCGAGCCTCAGGAATATAGAAACTATATTCCTCACAACACTGATAAAACCTCGATGTGTACCTTACTTTCACCAGAAGGAATCTCTACGAAGTGATCTAAACTAAGAATCGCAAAAACCTAAAGTAACTTTATTTATTCAACAATTATATAATGTTTATTAAGCTATGGGAGCAAAAAGCCACATTACCTCTATGAGCTCTAAAAGAGATCAACTACTCTATAGTTTAGAAAGAGATCCAACTACTCTATGTTTAGCATCTAACTTATATAAAACTCTATCATTTCTCGTTCTTCGCAAATTTAAAATCTTTAATAAAAAGATCCGCGAATGCTTAGTCTAATAAAAACAAGCTTAGCATATTTAAAGTCTATCATGGAAACTTGCAAACTCTTGGCTCTTTTCAAGCTAGAATTCGCGTTTAAAGCTTTTTATATAAAAGACTAGCAAAAACTTAAATTTATATAAGTTAAGGGGTAAGCTAGAGCACAACATGCTCGATCAAGTCAAAATTTATTCCTAGAAAGACAACTATGTGTCGAAACACTTATTCTATTTTTTTTAAAGTAATTTTGGCATATTTTTGCTATTTTTGGTGGAAAAACAAGGTTACGTAAAGACAAGGCAAATGCAAGTAAGATCGAATCGAAAGATCCCCCATACTAGAACTACACATTGTCCTCAATGTGAGACTGTCACCCCCATACTAATTTCAAGGCATAATCCAAATATTAAGGGGTCTCTACGCAAATCTAAAGCCATTTATTAAGTATGCTAATAGATAAACGTGAATCAATAAGATCTAGGATATCGGATTCCCATATATAAGCATGCGAAGGATTAAAGATCGAGTGGATGATGGACAAAACTGCGAGCACGAGAGTCTTCATAATCCGGGCAATCCTAGATATAAAACACAAAACACGAAACACGAGAAAGGAAGAGGCGAGCCTTCTCACATAATAATAACACACTTATTCATAATAATTATACTAATATGCTACTACTAATGATAAGCATGGGTTGCCACCCACGAAGCACTTGTTTTTGTGCGAGTCTCTAGCTTGACTCTTCCCATATCATCGTGATATTAGGAACGAAACAAGTGGAAGAGCAAACTTTCATCGGATATTCATATGCCACCGGCTCTAAAGAAGAAAAATGAAAAGTGGAGATGCCGGGGTCAAAAATGATATCCTCACTCCTGGAGGAGAGAGGAAAAGAAGAATCCACCGGATAGGTGAAATAAGAAAGAAAAATTCAGATAACATATGTGAAAGAAAGATAATGGCGATCCTCAAAGGATAAGCTCACATATGTTGGAGAAAAAAAATTCTTATGAATGCCGGGGTCAAAAACTTTGACCATAATCTTCAAATCTTCATTATCAAGTTTATCCTTTAAACTTCTCAGGTCATGATCTAAAAATACCTCAAGAGGGAGATTAGGGGTAGTGTTCTTAATAAGTAAACTCTCAAGATAGATAATGTCTCCCTTCGAGTCATAATAATCGTTCAGAAAAGCATCGATCTCATCAATATCGCCTCCTGGGTCGAAACATCCATCCTCATTAGCATCGGAAAGAGATGTGACTAACAAAGCCGGCTCATCAAGGTTAGAAACATAAGAGTCCTTACTCTCGATGTTCTCTAACACCTCATTAAAAAGAGGATTTACGTTACTAGAGATATATTCGTCATCGAATTCGAAAAGAGGGTTCGAGTAAATTTTAACATTGTCTTTCAGAACGTCCTCGTCGGATAGTGACTCATCATCACTAGAGGTAAAATCGTCATTTGAGTTGAATAGAGGGTTAGAGAAAGTCACGGATGTTTCCTCATAAACGTTAATGGGAGAGAAATCATCGCACAAAGGTAAAATGCACTCACTATCACTCTCGGATGTATCCTCGGACTCACTTAGGATTGGAACAAGGTCCTTAACACTAGACTTTATGAATTCGTCCGATTCCTTTTCAGGAATAGTGCTAAGTTCCTCATTCCCCATGATGAGAGAGTCCTCGGGCTCTAAAGTCGATAAAACGAGTGTGATTGCAACAGGGGAATTCTTATAATATTCCCTCACTTGAATAGTATACTTCTCGTCATCATCATCATCGAAAATAGGACACTTCCAATATGGAATACAAATTTTAGCTTCCTGCTCTTCGTGTTTTAGTTGCATTTTATTAAGAGTTTGCAAATCATTAAGAAGTTTAAGTAGCAATTCTTGTACATACTCTGGTTGATTTTGCTCTTCTTCCCGGCTAGCAATAAAGCCATACACTTTTCTCTAGGAGGTATATGATCATACTTCTTTAAAAAGGCTTGAATAGCTTCCATTAAGTTTTCTCTAGCTTGCAATATTTTCGTGTTTATTTCTTAAGGAGGTTGATGAAGGACGTGAAACTGCGGGGGTTGGAATTGGTCAAAACCGAAAGAAATAGAATTATAAAAAGATTAGGTTTGTAGAAATTTTGGTTCATCGGTTGACACTGAAAATTCTCATGAGGACCGCCGCAGTTTTCACAACAAGGAAATTATTATGGAAAACTTGGTGAAGTTTATGGAAAATTATTATCAAAGTTTTGATTGAAAAACGGGTCCTAATCGTAGACAAACGGAACTTGAGATGGACAATCGTAACCATAATGAGCATCGTTCCTACATAACTCACAAAAATATGTATCATACTGGGGTTGTGGAGGGTAGTCGAAAAATTTTAGAGAATCATTGTAAGAATACGGAGTTGGTTCATAAGTGAATGAATTTTCAGCTTCCGAACTACATCCTAAACAAGGTACCCTCTATTATAAAATCCACACCGCTCGCAAGTACAATATCGACAAGGTTGATCATCAACATGATTTCCGCAGCTGAAACAACTACGTTGTTTGAATGACGACATTAGAATTAAACAATTTGAGATTAAGAAGAATATTTTTGAATTTTTTATGTATTTTAAACAAGAAAAATATTTTTGGGACCGATAAATCAAAAGTGCACGGTAGCTCTCTAGAAAACGCACAAAGAAGCTGAGGAGCCGGTAAGCGCGAAGCTTTTAAAAACCTTCTCTTTTCGGGTCGAAGTTCGCAGGATCGGCCCTCCTTATACCTCTCTTATAGTTTGTTAACTAAAGATGAGCCAAAACGATAATTAACAAACGGTTATTTTAAATATTAAAATAAAAGAAAATAAGAATAGAAGTGTAAAATATTTTTGTATTTTTATATAAAATAAAACGAAAAACTTTCACGGGGAAAAGATCTTCAAGGCAAGAACATGAACAATCCCGTAAAAATCGATGCACCTCTCTCTCCCCGGCAGCGGCGCCATTTTGATGTTCATAAAATACAACCCTCTTAATATAATATATATATATATATATATATATATATATATATATATATATATATATGTATGTATATATATATGTATGTATATATATATATATTATTATATGTATGATATATATATATATATTATATTATATATGTATGTAAATATATATATATATATTAAGTATATATATATATATATAATGTATATAAAATATAAAATATATAATATATATATATATATAATATAATATAATAATATAAAGTATATATATGTATGTATATATATAAACACGTATCAAACAAATAACCCTCAAATGTATATAATATATAAAATACATATACGTATACATAAGCTAAGTATCTTACAAATTACTCTTAGAAAAGAATAATAAGTAATCAACACGGGTATCGTTCTCCTCGGTGAGAGGTGAATGGAAATTCACGGTTATGTCGGGAATCGAGCTTGAATGTCATTAAAGATTTGGTTTTGGATTCTAATTCCAATAATGCAAATGGAAAGCAAATAAAAGCACAAAAATCTAAGCAATATAGGCAACTAAAACATTAAGCATTAAAACGATAACGGGAATTCAAAACCGAGACTTAAAACCTAAATAATCAAATTCTAACCCTAAAAATTCAAATTTAATTTCTAAAGGTCCTAAATGACTAAAAATAATTTTAGAAAAAAGAATTATATTTTTTTTATTTTTATTTTATTTATTATGAATTGAAAACAGATTTAATCTAAAAATAATATAAAAAAATATTAAACTAATTTATAAAAATCTGAAAAATTTATGAAAAGTACTTTGAACTAATTAAAATCTAAGAAAAATAAAAGATTTGGAAAAGCAGTTGAAATAAGCAGGTAAATAAGCTTAAATAAGCTGATAAGCAAAACTAGGGATTAAAGCATAAGTATTAAATGGTGCAAGATATAAAACGAAAAAGACCCAAGGGCAATTGGTAGTGGGTGTGTGTGCTAAAGTGTTGGGTGTGTGAAGGGGAGGTCTCAGGCTCGAAACCTGTGGCCACCCTTTTTGATAAAACATTTTTTTTACTTTTCTTTTTGAAAAAGCTAAAGAACTAATAAAAATAAGAAACTTTAATGAAAGCACTTTTTCAGAAACTTAAAAATAAGCTAGAATAAGCTCAATTGAAAGTGACAGTTTGGAATTTTTAGACTTAAAGAGCTAAAACTGATTGGCTTTTAAAAGCATTAACAAATCCCTAATAAGCTAATAAGAAAAGTAAATAAGCTAAAAAAATACTAAATAACCTTTAAGACAGATTGCTTTAAAAAAACTAAAGAGGACATTTAGACCAAATTTAAGCTAAGATTTAGGATACATAAGCTCTTAATATAAGCTAACAACTTAAAAGAGATAAAGACTAATACTTGAAGAACTCAAATAAGCTGAAATTCAGATCAAAAGCTAAACAAAATAAGCTAGAAAAGGACTATGAATATGACAGATTGGCTTAACAAAACTAAGACTCTAGTAGCTAAACCTGTTTCTTTTTATAAACTCAATAAGCTAAAGGTGAAACAAATAAGCTCAAAACAGACCTTAAGCTAGACTAAATAAGTCCTAAGGAATAAAAATAAGCAAACTAAATAAGCTAGAAAGCTACTAAAAAGCTCAAAGACAGTAGACTATGAAACAGATTCTAAGGACTTTTAATAACTTTTTAAGCTAAATAGAAAGTTAATAAGCACTAAAACCTAAAAATAGCTAAAGACCTAGACACATTTCACTCAGATAAGCTAAAAATAAGCAAACTATAAGAAGAAATAAGCTAAAACAGATAGAATGCAAATGACAGACTTCACTAACTATTTTTGGCTTTTTGATTTTTAAAGGCTACTTGCAGATTTAATTTTAAGACTCTAAAAGGATTTAGACACCCTAAAAACTCAAACAAATGAACTTAAGACTACAATAAGCTAATTTTAAACAAAATTCAACCAAAGCTAAACTAAGATAAATCCTTAGATAAACTGCATAATAAGAACTTTTAAAGCCTAAACACAAATACTACTATTTAACTGATTTTAACCCAAACATACTTTGGGGCTCTTCATAGTTTAGCAACTTAAATCAGGTTCATTAACCTCTCAATTAGACACAAATATCTTCAACTTAAGCAAGCTTATCCAATAAGCATTTTAGAAACTCCTTTAGATAAGCAGACTTAAGTATTAGATAAAAGGAATAAGAAAACTTAACAAGACTGATTAAGAGCTTATGAAAACTACTTTTTAGGACTAATTTGAGCTTATGAAATTCATTTGAATCACTAAAACCAACTGCACACTAGTTTCATGCATTTCAGATGCTTATCCCAAACACCCTTTTAAGTCTCTAAAAGCTTTATTTAAGCTAAAACAGATCTTAGAAAGCTATGATTTGTCAAACAGATTGAGTACTATGAAATTAAAGGACAAATAAGCTATGACCTATGAGAAATAAGCACTAACTAATAAGCTAAATTAAAAAGCTATTTAGACTAGTTTTAGGACAGATTTTTATTAATCATAAAATAAACTAATCTAAACTAGAAACTAGACAAATTAAGCATTAACTAGACATTATAAGCAATAGTAAGCAGGAAATAAGCACAAATAAGCAATCTAATAAGCTGGAATAGAAAATAAGCTAGAAATAGGAAAAGTGAACATACCAAGTCCTTTGCTCAAAACAAGGACATTAATTGCTCTTAACAGCTAGTCAACAAGCTCCAGCTTATCATAGATAAGCTGGTGTGGTCATAAAAGCCCTTCCCAAATTGACTTTTCTTCCAAAATAAGTTTAGGTACTTTGAGAGTGATAAATGAAACAGAAAAGCTTAGATAAGCTTTTGAGAAAGCTTATCTAAGAAGCACAGGTTTATAAGAGCTTATTAAACTTATTTAAATGACTTAAAGACAGATTTAAGCTTAATTGCATAAGAGTAAAACAGATTAAAAATTGACTTAAAACTGAAATTTCATTGATATTAAAAAGGTTACAAGCTTGAAGTTAAAATACAATTTAAAGGAAAATAAGAAGTTAAATAATCATAAACCTACACTACTTCTAAACTACATAATGATTACAAATGAAGAATTCAAGCCCTATTTATAGAAGAACCAAGGTGTGCTTCTTGTATGAGGAGCTTATAAGCTTTTGATCTTAGCCTTCCATTCCAAACCGCCTTAATCTCTAATCCATCTAAGCCCTTGATTTGATGTGACATCTCAACACGCCCGATCGAGTCAAAAATTATTCTCATTCTACCCATTAGGAAAGTCAAAACTGTGACAAAACACTTTTTTGAATTTTTTTTATTTATTATTATTTTTTTTTGGGTATCTTTTGCAAAAATTTGGTGGTAAAACGGGATTGCGTGATAACAACGACTGCAGGCACAAATCAAATCATATTTGCCACAATGGCTTACAAGGCTATTTATAGCCGAAAAGTAACTAAGTCTTCTTTTTCTTGTTGTGCTTGTTTGTAGACACACAAACACAGGTGTGTTTGTTGTGTGAGAGTGTTTAAAGCTCTAATCTTGGCCCTTCAATCTTCAAAATTCAATCTAAGCCGTCGAAATGGGTCTTGGGGGATGTGGGATTGCCAAGTTGGCAACTTTATGGCTGGGAAAGGTAGTGGAGGAGGGGGGAGATGAATAACCATGGTGATGGTGAAGATTCATGGGGTAAAAACGGGTTTAACAACCCGTGAGTTGTGTTTTGGGGGGAAAAAAGGGCGGGAAAAGAGGTTGGGTTGGTTACAGAGTATAAGTTTTACCACTTGGCAAAAACAGCCCCTCAAGGATTGTTGTTCATTTGCACGTTTCGTCCCTGTGGTTATATAACTTTTGGGGACTTGGCAAAACAAGTCCCCAAGAGTTATATAACTCTTTGCAAATTTCGTCCTTGTGGTGTACAAGTTAGGGGGGTTGGCAGTTTTGCCCCCCTACTTGTTACTTTGAGCAAATTGCAAGATTAGCCCTTCTCTTTTCTTTTCCTCTTTTCTTCTTTTTGTATAAGTTTAGGGTTTGGCAATTTCAGCCCCTAAACTTATATTTCTTTGACTTTGACCCCGGGGTTGACTTGGGTTGACTTTGACTTTGACCAGTTGACTTTTCTGTTGACTTTTTGACTTGATTGACTTTCCGGTTTTGATTTGGCTTTGTCTTTCACAGTCTTTTCCATTCCGAGTCCGGTTTTGTCGTTTTGGCTTTGTTTTTCGTCCTTTTCTTGGTTATCCGTTCCTGCACAATACAATTAGCAAAACAAGCGTATATTTGGCATTTTAAGTTCGTTTTTTGGTTATTTTAGCTTGTTTTTAAAGGTAAAAGGTATGTGTATTTAAGCACATACCAATAAGCATAATTAAGCATAGCAATAAGCTGGAAATAAGCAGAATAGATAATAAGCTAAGAAAAAGAAAAGGAAAAGTGTACCTTAATCCTTTGCTCTAAATAAGGATTTAAATGTTCAAATGAGCTTATCTACAAGCTCTAGCTTGTTTGCACAAGCTAGTAAGAAACCATAAGCCCATCCCTTTTTGGCTTATCTTCCATATTGCTAAAATCCCCAAACCTTAACCAATTGACTTGAACGTTAACAAACAAGCTCAAATAAGCTTTTAGGGGCTTATTTGAGCTGAAAGAGAGCTTGAGTATACATTATAGCTTATTAAAACATTTAAGTAAATTGAATAAGAGAAAAATGAATTAAAAGAAAACAAATAACTTTAAATGAAAATTGCTTTTTATTAATCAAAAGGGAATTACAATAAGTTGAATTTCATTACATTAACCATCAAATAAGCTGGAAAACCTAAACTACACTACTCTACACTACTCCTAGATGCCTCCTCTGTGTTATCAAGCTTCTCTATTTATAGGGAGGAAATAAACCTTCTAGCCCTTTGAAGCGTCCCTCAATCATCAATCCTGACCCTTGATTCTTGATTAATTCCCACGTAATAATTGGAGCCCTTGGACCTAGTGCCAGCTAACATCAACCAATCATGGCCTTGGGGATTGCCAGCGTGTTATTAGTGAGTGTCAGACGGTGTCAGGGATAAGCTTTCTAGAAGGTCAGGAGTGAGCGTGTGATGGGTAAATGAATGTTTACCCTGGTTAGTTGTTGTTGTTGTAAAACGAGGGAGGGAAAACGAAGGTCAACAGTAACTTTGACTCGTTTTTATATATCAAACTTTGACCCAGGTGATGGATTTGTATTTGGGCTTCGACTTTGTCTTGGGCTAGGAATTGGATCAATAGTATTATAGTTTTGGACTTGTGTGATTTTAAGTAAGGCTAAGGTGTAAATAGGTTGACCCGGCCCATTAAGTGGGTACGGGCTTGGCCCATTTAAGATGCTTACGGCTTTGGCTTCGTTTTTTCGTACTCATTCTATTCCCGTGCTTGGTTTTGTCCGTTTTGCTTCGTTTTTGTCCTTTTTGTGATATATCCATACCTGCAAGACACAATTCACGAAATACACATGTACAATGCATTTTTTTTTTATATTTTTGGTCATTATTGGTCTTTTTAGGGTATGTGTATTTAAGCACATACCAAAATCCCCCATACTAAGCTATTGTCGTGTCCTCACGCAATGTCATAAACACACTTAGAAAACCAAAAATTTCAACCCCCTTAGAATAATTACCTCGAAAAGTAGCTAATTGTTTATCTAATGGAATTAAGAAATCACTACTTTTGACAAGCCCCCTGTTTTCCATTTATGCATTTATATTTATCCATACATAACATAATTTTACAGAACAAGAAACACTAAAAGGATAAATTCATCGTCCTTGATTTTTCACCTGCCCCAAACCAAGCTTAAAAATGAAATCATTGTTAAATACAAGTTAAGATGCTAACACTACTCATAAATGCTAATTGTGTATGCATAGTTACTTTCCGCTCCCTTATTTCCTAAATCCTCTAAAGATTTTATTATTATTATTTGTGACAAATAAATTAATGTCTTATTCATATAAAGTAAAACCCGGTTTAGACCACAATTAGTTTGAAATCTTTTTCTAAAGAGACGATATGGTGAGAATAAGGTCCACATTAAGGTTCTAATTTCGCATGATTTAGGGGTTATCCTTTTTTAGATAACCCCAGAGTCGAAATTTGGCTTTATTGTATTATTATTGCAACATTATTAAACATCGGTCCTTTAAACAACTGCCACATCGGTATGCGAGCCGACCATGGTCCAGGAGTCTTATTTCGACCTTGGTAAATTCCTCGACCTTTTAGAAGGCTGCAACATCGGTTGTGAGCCGGCAAGATGCAGCAAACTTTTATCAGTCTCGAATTATTATTACTATGTGCCTTATTTAGAAGACTGCCACATCGGTTGTGAGCCGGCAAGAGGCAGTAAACTTTTATCAGCCCACGGTTTTTATTATTATTATTATTACCTCCACCCTTTAAACGACTACCACATCGGTTGTGAGCCGGCAAGAGGTAGTGGTCTTATTTCGGCTTCGGTTTATTATTATTAATATTATTAGCCAAATTTCAAGTCCTGCGGTCTTTTAACAACTGCCACATCGGTTGTGAGCCGACAAGAGACAGTAGCCTATTTCCCCGCAACACTGACAAAACCTCGATGTGTACCTTACTTTCACCAGAAGGAATCTCTACGAAGTGATTTAAACTAAGAATCGCAAAAACCTAAAGTAACTTTATTTATTCAATAATTATATAACGTTTATTAAGCTAATGGGAGCAAAAAGCCACAATTAACCTCTATGAGCCTTAAAGAGATCCAACTACTCTATGTTTAGCATCTAACTTATATAAAACTCTATCATTTCTCGTTCTTCGCAAATTTAAAATCTTTAATAAAAAGATCCGTGAATGCTTAGTCTAATAAGATAAGCTTAGCATATTTAAAGTCTATCATGGAAACTTGCAAACTCTTGGCTTTTTCAAGCTAGAATTCGCGTTTTAAAGCTTCTTGTATAAAAGACTAGCAAAAGCTTAGATTTATATAAGTTAAGGGGCAAGCTAGAGCGCAACATGCTCGATCAAGTCAAAATTTATTCCTTAAAAAGACAAAACATCGTGTCTAAACACTTATTCTATTTTTGAAATTTTTTAAATTTTGGCATATTTTTGCTATTTTTGGTGGAAAAACGGGGTTACATGAAGACAAGGAAAATGCAAGTAAGATCGAATCGAAAGATCCCCCCATACTAGAACTACACATTGTCCTCAATGTGAGACTGTCACCCCCATACTAATTTCAAGGCATAATCCAAATATTAAGGGGTCTCTACGCAAATCTAAAGCCGTTTATTAATTATGCTAATAGATAAACGTTAATCAATAAGATCTAGGATATCGGATTCCCATATATAAGCATGCGAAGGATTGAAGATCGAGTGAACGATGGACAAAACCACGAGCACGAGAGTCTTCATAATCCGGGGCAATCCTGGACATAAAACACAAAACACAAAACACGAGAAAGGAAGAGGCGAGCCTCCTCACATCACACTTATTCATAAATATTATACTAATATACTACTACTAAGGATAAGCATGGGTTGCCACCCACGAAGCGCTTGTTTTTGTTAACTGAGTCACGAGCCTGACTCGATCCTCGAACCATGAATCATGATTTTCACCTACGGTCCTTTCTAAGATACGTTTTAAACCACGATTTAAAACCTCCACTTGTCCACTCGTTTGTGGATGATAAGCGGTAGAAAGATGGTGGGTAACTCCATACTTAAGCATGACTTTCGTGAATTGGTCATTATAAAAATGGGTACCGCGATCACTAATTATTGCACAAGGAGTTCTAAATCGGGTAAAAAGAGATTTCAAGAATTTAACAGCGACTCGGGCATCATTAGTGGGGAGCGCTTTTGCTTCAACCCATTTAGATAAGTAATCAACGGCCACGAGAATGTACTTGTTCCCTCGAGAAGACAGGAATGGTTCCATAAAATTAATGCCTCACACATTAAAGATCTCGCATACTTGAATTGCATTTTGAGGCATTTTGTCTTTTTGCGAGATTTTGCCTTGACGTTGACATGAGTCACATGACTTCACCATGTCATGGGCATCGCGGTAAATTGTCGGCCAATAGAAATCGGAATCAAAGACTTTTTTAGCGGTGTAGTTCGCACCATGAAAAAAAAATTGGGTCCCCCGAATGGTTCATTATAGGCAAGCTGTGAAGATATCAACAGGCTTCGTTGGCCGTGAACACATCTCTATCATTTGATCCTCACAAATCCTAAACAAGTAGGGGTCGTCCCAAAAATAATGCTTAACATCCTTAAAGAATTTTTTCTTTTGTTGGGACGACATCCCTTTTATAACGAAATTCCTCGCATGATAATTTGCATTGTCCTTAAACCATGAGGTACTAGAATCACCATGAAAAGATATCATTCCAAGGGTATCGAGAGGAAATGTTTTGGTAATTTCCTTTTTCTCGAGATCACCTTGATAAGGGTTCTCTAATCTAGATAAATGGTCGGCCATGAGATTCTCCCCTCCTTTTTTTTATCATGAATAATGACATCAAATTCTTGGAGTAGGAGAATCCACCAGAGTAATTTCGGCTTAGCATCTTGCTTAGCAAGAAGATACTTAAGAGCCGAGTGGTCCGTATACACTATGGTCTTTGATAAGACTAATTAAGGCCAGAATTTCTCAAAAGCATAACACCAACGGCTAATAATTCCCTTTTGTCGTATAATTGTAATGTGCTTGGCCTCCTCCATGGTCTTAACTACAAAGTGTAGTACAGCTGAAACGTTTGGTCTTACGTTGCCCCAAGACTGCACCTACACATAATTTGAAATGGTAGGTCCCAATCCGGGGCAACTAAAACCGGGGCTTCGGTTAACTTCTTTTTAAGTATATTAAACGCTTCAATACATTCTTTCAAAAAAATAAATGGAGTTTCTTTTTCAAGAAGATGGGTCATCGGCCGGGCGATTTTAGAAAAATCTTGAATAAATCGACGATAGAACCCAACGTGACCTAAAAAACTTCGAACACCTTTGAAGGAAGTCGAATGAGGGAGTTTAGCTATAACATCAACTTTAGCATTGTGTCGACCTCAATCCTTGACTTTGAAACTTATTCCATAACAATGCCTTCTTTTATTATAAAATGGCATTTCTCCCAATTTTGAACTAAATTAGTGTCTTCGCACTGTTTTAGCATTTTGTCTAAATGGGAGAGGCATAAGGAGAAAGAATCCCCGAAGACTGAGAAATCATCCATGAAGACCTCCATTGTTTCCTCGGTCATATCGTAGAAAATGGCCATCATGCACCTTTGGAACGTGCCCGGAGCATTACATAAACCGAAAGGCATACGTCGGTAGGCAAACGTCCCATAAGGGCAAGTAAAGGTAGTCTTCTCATGATCTTGCGGGTCAATAGGAATTTGAAAATATTCATAAAATCTACCTAGAAAACAATAATATTCGTTTCCCGCGAGTCTTTCGAGCATTTGGTCCATAAAAGGCAACGGGAAATGGTCTTTACGAGTGGCATCATTAAGCTTTCGGTAATCTATACAAACACGCCATCCGGTAACTAACCTAGTAGGTATTAATTCATTATCTTCGTTTTCAACTACGGTCATGCCACCCTTTTTAGGCACACAATGAACAGGACTCACCCACGGACTATCAGAGATAGGGTAAATCAATCCGGCATCAAGGAGTTTGATAACTTCCTTTTTGATAACCTCATGAATTTTTGGATTCACCCTTCTTTGATGTTGAACCGCCGGTTTGAAATTATCCTCTATTAAGATCTTGTTAGTACAAAAACTAGGGTCGATACCCTTAATGTCAGAAATTTTCCATGCGATGGCCCGTTTGTGTGACTTAAGAACCTTTAAAAGGGCGGCCTTTTCTTCATCTTTTAATTCTTTAGAAATTATGACGGGTAATTTATCGGTTCCTTCTAAAAACGCGTATTCAAGATGAGACGGTAAATCCTTGAGCTCAAGCTCCGGAGGATCATCAATAGAAGATTTTATCATTTTAAGTTCCTCAAATTTAAGTTCCTTCGGAGGGAGAGGAGATGATGGATCATCATTTAATAACTTCTCGAGTAGAAGAAGGTCTCCCTCCGGATCAAAGTCGGCATCATCAATTCCTGGTGGAATTGAATCATTTGTAAGACAAGCTTCGATTTCTTCCAAAATGAAGTCACCTCCTTCAAAAGGAGTGAGAGAGGGGAAAGAAGTAGAAAGGATAGGATCTAAAGACGGAGTGGGATTGCCACTTTTAGAACTATCTGAAAAACCGAGCACTTCTTGAGCATACTCCTCACATGAAACGTCGATGACATCGATTCGATTAACCGATTTAGCATTATTGTAGGAGTATCTCGAAGTTTGACCAACTTTAAAGGTTATGGCTTCATCATCAACTCAAAGAGTTAATTCTTCACCATAAACATCAATCAAAGCACGTGTCGTCCTCAAAAAGGGTCTCCCGAGAATTAAGGGAACCCGAGGATCAACAACATAATCAACGACTACGAAGTCGGCCGGAAAATGGAACTTTCCTACTTTAACAAAGACATCTTCGGCAAACTGTAAGGACTAGTAGTCCCCCCCCCCCCCCGATCGGTCCTGCAATTCAAAAAATCATTCGAGTAGAGTAAGTTCAGGGAGTGAGATGCTTCTTCATATGTGAAAGAGGCATCAAGTTTGATGCTTCACCAAGATCGGCCAAGGCTAAGCATTCAACTATCTCCGGAAAATCGCATGGAATAAGAAACTTGCCGGGATCTCCAAGTTTTTCGGGCAACTTTTTTAGGATAACCGCCGAACAATTCTCATTCACCGGTGTTTTGGCTAAGTCAAACAATTTTTCTTTGTTATTAAGGAGACTTTTAAACATTGAAGCAAATTTTGGCATATGTAGAAGAGCATCTGCGAAACTGAGCTCGAAATGTAATTCCCGAAAGATTTCAACAAATTTCAAAGCTAGATTATCATCTTTTTCACGGAGCTTTTGCTTGTTAGCTCTTGAAGGATAAGGTATAAACGGTTTAGGCTTAGGAGCAACAACGGGCTCATCAATTTGAACTTGAGTTTGGACTACCGGAGGTTGGATGTTTTTGGTACTCGGTTGCACCGTATCCTTTGTCACCTCGGGTTCCCGTTCCACCACCTTGGGAAGAGGAGAGAAAGGAGGTGGAATTGGAGGTCCATCATAAGAAATACCGCTTCGGGTGGTGATTGCTTTCAAGTCACCTCTCGGGTTAGCAACGGTGTTGCTAGGAAGTGAACCCGAGCCCGAAGAAGAAGCGGTATTCATTTGAAAAAAACTACTCATCATGTTCTTAATATCATTCGTTAACTCATTCTTTAACTCATTCTTGAACGCATTGTTCTGTCTAGTCAACGTAGTATCCATCTCTTTCTTCAATTCCGTCCTCATATTGCTTATTTGATTTTGCATTATTCTCATATTAACGTCATTTGTCTTCATGTAGCTCGAGAGATCGTTTGAAGGTCCATTTTGAGGCGGTGCTTGATAATTCTGGTTACCTTGATTGAAATTATTTCCTCGGTTTTGATTATAACCTTGATTTTGATTGAAACGGTTTTGATTATTTTGCACGGAGAAAACTAGTGGTCCCATTTGATTGCTAGCCACGATAAATTTTCTCCTTGAGGACGATATCCTTGATTCTGATTATAAGTTGTTGCGGCTGCAGAAGCATTGAAAGTGTTGCCATCGGCGGCAAGACACTCATAGTAGGGATGCGGTCCCCCACAAGTCACACAACTTTCAGAAATTGCTTTAACGGTCTCTGACGGTGAGGTCTTAACATGACGAAGCATAGCATTAACGGCATCAGTAAGAGCGGCCATTTCCGATGGACATGCCGTGGTAGAAGAAGAAGTATTAGCACTCACTTTGGAAACAACCGGTTTGTTTCGTAAGTTGCGAACTTTTGACTTATTTTCGATAATTGTCAAAGCATCTCGAGGAGTTTTAGTCAAAAGATTACCACCGGCGGCGGCATTCAAGGAATCTTGATCGGTTGGGTTTAAAGCATTGTAGAAAGTATCAAGTTGATGTAATTCCGTAAAACCATGATGTGGGCATGCACGAAGGAGATCCTTGAAATGGTCCCATGCCTCACTAAACGTTTCCTCAAACTTTTGTTGAAAATTTGTAATTTCATTTCGGAGATTTGTAGTTTTGGAAGGAGGAAAAAATTGGTTAATAAACTTGGAAACAAGATCTTCCCAAGTAAGAATAGAACGAGGGGGTTCTTTTTCGAGCCAAATCCGGGCTGCCCCCTCGATAGAAAATGGAAAAAGCATAAGCTTAATCGACAAATTAGGCACATCTTTATACTTAATCATGGAAGTAATCTTGTTAAACCAACGAATGTGAGCATGAGGATCTTCTTTCTCAAATCCGTAAAATTGTTTTGAAGTTACAAAATTTAGAAGTCCAGGTTTAAGCTCAAAATTCTCCGCTAGAATAGCGGGAGTAACGATAGCATATTCGTAACCCTCGGTGGGTGCATGGAGTAATTCCGCCATAGTACGTTGATCGGCCATCGTAACTACGGAAGTCTCTTCAAGAGAAAATGGTTCGACTCTTTGCTTTGAATGTCTACGATTACGACGTTTCGGAGTCGTGGAAGATTCGGCAATTAAATGCGATGAAGAGCGAGTGCGCATGCACTAAAAATAAGAAAAAAAATAAATAATAAAAAAAATATTTTTGTAACCGATAATCAAACAAGTGTAAGGTAGCTCTTTAGAAAACGCACAA
Organism: Tanacetum coccineum; assembly: GCA_026074375.1. NCBI lineage: Eukaryota > Viridiplantae > Streptophyta > Magnoliopsida > Asterales > Asteraceae > Tanacetum > Tanacetum coccineum. The sequence goes on along the minus strand of BQNB010007820.1, from coordinate 7,071 downwards.
AGAAGCGGAGGAGCGGGTAAGCGCGAAGCGTTTTAAAAACCTTCTCCTTTCGGGTCGAAGTTCGTAGGATCAACCCTCCTTAAACCTCTCTTAAAGTTTGTAATCTAAAAGTGAGCCGATTTCACAAGTGACACAACGGTTGTTTTTGTTGTTTTTTTTGGTTTTTTAAATGCTTTAGGAAAAGTATTTTTGGTTTCTGATAAATCTACGAAAATAAATCGAGAAAAAACAAAATATTTTTTGTATTTTTTAGTTTTATATAAAAGAAAATAATAAAATGATAACTTCACGAGGAAGGGTCTTCAAAACACTAATCTTCAAACTTCAACGCGATATTCGATACACACCTCCCCGGCAACGGCGCCAAAAATTGATTCGTCCCGATACGTATATAAGGATAATATCAATTATAATATAGTAAGAATTCCAAAAGATTTTTAGAAAATTACTTTTGACCAAAGTAAAGTTCAAAACCTCCCGGGTCGTTTCCTCGACGAAGCGTGAATTGAGAATCGATTAAGTTCGTGATCGCGTGATTTGAATAGTCAAGATTTGATTTGGATTCTATTTCTACTTATGAAACGCCAAAACAAATAAAGACAAGCAAACAAATAAGGCAATCAAGGATTTAAACTAAAAACAATAACGGGAATCTAAAACGTGACTTAAAAACCTAAGTAATCAAGTTTTAACTCTAAAAATGCAAATTTAATTTCTAAAAATCCTAAATGATTAAAAATAATTTTTAAAAAATGAATTATTTTTTTATTTTTATTTAATTTTTTATGAATTAAAAACTATTTTAATCTAGAAAAATGATTAAAAATATTAAACTAATTATAAAAATTCTGGAAAAATTACTAAAAATACTTTGAAGTATTACTAAGGCAAAAAAAATAAAACAGGAAAATAAGCTGAATCAGATAAGCAGTTAAAAAGCAAATAAGCACAAATAAGTTTAAAACTAAAAATGACTATAAATATTTAGTGGTGCATGCTTATAAACGAAAAAGACCCAAAGGAAGATGATAGAGGGTGTATGTGTTAAAGTGTTGGGAGTTAATGGGGGAGGTCACAGGTTTGAAACCTGTGACTTCCTTTTTGATAATTTTTTTTTATTTTTCTTTAAAAACAGTTAAAGTTTAGACAAAAATAAGCAATTTTAATGAATGGACTTTTTGATAAAACTAAGAAATAAGCTAGAAAAAGCTGAATTAAAATGACAGATTGGCTTTAAAGACTAAGATGACTAGTTAAAACTGTTTGAGATTTGATAAGCTCAATTATGACCAAAAAGCTGAAATAAGACCAAAGAGCTTTAAAAAGAACTAGACCTAGTATTAATAAGCAACAAGGACTACAAACAAGCAAGCAAATCAAACTGAAAAACACTAAAAACTAACATGACAGCAGACTGAAAAGCAGACTTTAAAGACTCAAGACCAACTTTTAAGCTAAAAATAAGAACTAATAAGCACTAGTAAAAAGCTAAAAAGAAAAACAAATTTAGATTTATGACCATAAAACACATAAAAGCTGAATTTAAGCAAAATGGATAAGAAATAAACTTGAAAAATTAAAATGAAATTGACATTTTTTACTTCTTGTTTTTGGCTTTTTTAAGATTTTATAAAAGAATAAGAAGCTACTTTCAGGCCTAGAAATAAGCTAGCAATTGAAGTCTAAATTCTGAAATAAGCTTAAACAGATTAAGACTAAATCGAAATAAACTTGTACAAGCAGATTCAGAACCTAAATCAACCTAATACTTGCTTACAATTAAGATAAAAAAACAGGCTTAACTCAATACTAAGAAAATAGGACAGATTTTGTCTAAACCACAAGTATCAATTGCAAACTTAACAAACTAAATTCTACTGCATTATATGAACCTTAAACCAACATTTAAACTACATCAAACTGAATCTAATGAAGATCTAAGAATTAAGCAGTTGTAGAAAACTAGAATACTCCAAATTCAAACCATGATGAGCTTACACCTTAAACTTAGGTTTTAAACCTTTAAAACTTAATTAAACTGATTTTTAGGCTAAATTTAGGCTTATCCAAATTGATCAAAAGGTAAATAGCAAACCAGCAGTACTAACTCAAGTTAGTACTGCTAGTGCCAAACACCCCTTAAGTTTTAAGAAAACCATATTTAAGCTTAAAAACATATTTATAAAAGCAATAAGACTTAAAACAGATTAAGATCTAAGTATAATAAGGACAATTAAGCATAAACTTTGGAAAAATAAGCAACAGATAATAAGCTACACTAATAAGCTATTTTTGGTTTTTCTAAGCAGTTTTGACTAAAAAATTGATGAAAGCTTAAGACAGATTAAAAGAAGCTATAAACTAGATTCAATAAGCTATATTAAGAAATATTAAGCATAAATAAGCAAGAATAAGCACAAATAAGCAGATTTATAAGTAAAACAATTATTAAGCTAGAAAGGAGAAAAATAAGAAGTACATTTGTCCTAGCTAAATAGGGACTTAAATTGCTCAAATGAGCTTTTCTACAAGCTCTAGCTTGTTGTAAACAAGCTGGTGAGGTCTATAAGCCCATCCATAATTGGCTTATCATCCATATAAAAAGCTGAGGTAATTTGTGGGTGGAATTAAGGTGAAATACTGACTCAGTTAAGCTTTAAGGGCTTAACTAAGTACAAGCTAGCTTATGAAGTACAAGGAGCTTATTGAGGCTTATTAAGTAGAATCACAAAACATTATAAGCTAATTTGCATATTAAGTAAAACAGAATTTAAATATTAAAAGTAAAACTATAATTTTATTAATATAGAAAGAGTTACAATGCTTGAAAAGTAAATACAGTGACAATAAGCTTTAAAAAAACTACAATAAGCTACTAAATAAAACAATAAGCTAAAACTAGACATCTATCTCTGTGTGAGGCCTCTTCTATTTATAGTGAAGAGGTGAAGGTTCTAGGCCCTTGAGACGCTCCTCATCAACCAATCCTGACCTTTCAATCTTGATTATTCTCCACGCATTCATTGTGAACCCTTGATTTGAGTGTCACATCCCATCCACCAATAGAAATGCTTGGGATCACCAAGCTATCATTCCATTTACATCATTGCTTGCGTCATATGTCAGGTGACAGGCTTCTAGAAGCAATTGAGAGCGTGGGATTGGGTGAATTGCTTTTAACCCACCACTAAAGCTTGTTGTTGTTACAACGAATAGGAGGGAGGAGAAGATCTACAGTAAATTTGACTTGGGGTTTATATATCTTGACTTTGACCGGGTTTTAAGATATTTGGGCTTTTGTTTTATAATTTGGGCCAGGGATTGGAAAATGGATTTGGACTTGGATTCTTTTATAAGGCTTATGAATTAGGCTAGGGTTTTGTATAAATACAAAGTTAATGGGCTGACCCGGCCTAATAAAATGGGTACGGGTTAGCCCATTAAGGATTTATACGCCTTCGGCTTTGGTTTTTCGTGCTCTTTCTATTCCCGTGCTCGGTTTTGTCCGTATTGGCTTTATTTTTGTCCTTTAATTTAATATCCGTACCTGCAAGACACAAATCACAAAATACACATATACAAAGCATTTTTATGTTATTTTCGTTCATTATTGGTCTTTTTAGCTTATTTTATTAGGTTGTGAAGAATCGATATCCACTTCCGAGAATCGACGACTTGTTTGATCAGTTGCAAGGGTCAAAAGTCTACTCTAAGATCAACCTGAGATATGGTTATCTCCAACTCAGAGTTTAGGAGGAAGACATTCCAAAGATAGCGTTTAGAACATGCTATGGTCACTATGAGTTTCAAGTGATGCCGTTTGGAGTGACCAACGCACCGGCATTATTTATGGATCTGATAAATCGGGTGTGCAAGCCATATCCGGATAAATTCGTGATCGTTTTTATTGATGACATCTTGATCTAATCCAAGAGTGAGGAAGAGCACGCATAATATCTTAAGTTAATTTTGGAGTTTCTTAAGAAGGACGAATTGTACCCCAAGTTTTCAAAGTGTGAATTTTGGTTGTCGAAGGTACAATTTCTTGGTCACGTGATTGATAGTGAAGGCATTCACATGGACCAAACTAAGATTGAGTCAATCAAGGATTGGGCATCGCCCAAGACTCTGATAGAGATTCATCAATTTCTAGGTCTTGCTGTCTATTACCGATGATTTATCAAAAGTTTCTTGAAAATTGCCAAGCCTATAACGAAGTTGACTCAAAAGAACGTGAAGTTTGATTGGAGTAAAAAGGCAAAAGCTGCATTTTAGCTGTTGAAGCAGAAATTGTGTAGTGCACCGATCTTGGCTTTACCCGAAGGTAGTGAAAACTTCTTGGTTTACTGCAATGCTTCTCGTAAAGGGTTGGGCATAGTTTTGATGCAAAAGGAGAAAGTCATAGCCTACGCATCATGCCAACTAATGATTTATGAGAAGAATTACACTACATATGACTTAGAACTTGGAGCTGTAGTGTTTGATCTCAAAATGTTAAGACATTATTTTTACGGCACGAAATGTGTT
>BQNB010007819.1:79615-92205 GCA_026074375.1 Tanacetum coccineum | reverse complement strand
GTGTGTATGTATTATGAAGTAGCACCCCAATCGTTGTATTCCGTTGCGTATCGCATTTTGGGGGTGTTACAGAGTGGTACCAGGAGCCGTTTGCTCTGGACTAGTCAATTCTTTGTTGTCTATGAGACATGGTGAACTGATGACCATTTGTTGTGTGGTGTGAAAACCAACACTTTGAGGAACAAACAACATTCCTCCCCTCAAAGAATGCATCATTGAGTAACCAATTTCACACTTCATTGCTTATCCTGAAAGAGTTAGCTCAAAACCAAGAAAAACATAATCTAACCATTTTTCTTGTTTAGCAGTATTAAATGTTACTAACAGGATTAACAGTGAGACATAGAAATAACTAGCAGTACTAACTATAAGTAACAGTTTTGACAAACAGTTTTAAATATAACTAGCAGTACTAATTATAACTAGCAGTATTAATTTACAAAGACTTAACAGTACTAACATTTAACAAACTTTACAAAGAGCATCCACTATCAACAAAGCCTTTATCATTTAGTTGTGAATTGCTCTGCACATAAAACTTATGAAGTTAGTTTTCTTTGGGGACCCAAGCCATTACTGACTTGGATCTGCCTCGTGCATCAATGTAATTATATTTGTTGAAAACCAGTGATGCACCATTGGGTTTGATGGGTCTCCAAACCCAACATGCTGAGGGCTTAACAGCATTAAACCCCCTTGCCCTGACAGTATTAACAGTTGATCTAAATGGCCTACCAGTATTAAACCTTTGATTAAAACACCTTTTTGTTAATGTTGTTCTCTTGTAAAAGGGCCTGTGAACAGTTGATTGTGCTTGATTTTGAAAATATGTCCTTGGTCTAGCACAATGAATTGTTGATTTGGGGTGAGCAGTATAAGAAGGCCTAACAGTATTAAAAGACCTAGCAGTACTAAAAGGTCTACCAGTGTTAACAGACCTAACAGTATTAACAGGCCTTGCAGTATTAACAGATTTTAGGCCAGTCTTCATTAAGACTGCTCTTGGAGCCATATGTTTGTGTGCACTGGGATGAGAGGTTTTAGAATAGTAGTCATTATCCTTTTTGTTATAATTATTTCCACTTACTATTCTTTTCCTCTGTTGGTTAGGACAGCTGTATTGAATGTGATCAAAACTTCCACAGATAAAACATGCCTTGTTATTAAACACAAAGTTACATCCTAACTGATTGGATTTTTGACCATTCCAGTTCCTTTGGTTTCCCCTAGGTCTTTGTGACCTGTACATCTCTGCATACCTAACTGACCTCCTAACTGGTTTTTCAGGTTTAACAAACTCTTTCTTAGTAGCAGTAGGTATAACAGTTTTCTTTTCAACCTTAGGGTTAGGCTCATCATCATCCTCATCATCTGACACCCAATCTTCAATAATTGGAGCATCATTATTCTCTCTAACTTTCTTAGGTTCTACTTCCCTAACATGATTAGCAGGATAGAAAAACTTTTCTTTCCAATCTTTGTCTACCTTAAGTGAAGACTTAACAGAGCTAGTTTCAGTATCAGTTATTTGATGTTGTTCCAAAGAGTCATCAGTATTCTCCTTAGAATTATTTGAAGTCCATATAGTGCTTTCACAACTTTATAACTTGATCAGGAGGTCGGGATCTTCAAAAGCTGAGGTTGACAGACTATACCTCCTCACATTTGACCATAACCCCCAAGAAAAAAAAAGGGGCACTTTTGACATCCATTTGGTAGACTGTAAAACCCATTGTAAGAAGCATAAGCAATGAAGAATATTCTTATTGCCTCTATTCTAGCCACAGGTGCAAAGACTTCATCATAGTCTATGCCCTCTTCTATATGTCCCTTGGCAACAAGTCTGCATTTGTTCCTGATAACATTCCCCTTTCTTCTATCTTGTTTCTGTAGACCGCACATTGTACAATAGCTCTAATGACCTTTAGGTAAGTCTACAAGAACCCATACATTTTGCATTTGAACTATTAGGAGTTTCCTCCTGCAGTTGCTCCTAACCACATGCAGGATCACTAAAGAGCTTTAGAAACCCTTTATTGGTTCTTCCTGAGATAGAAACAAGCAAAAAGACATGTATGAAAAGGTTCTGGTGAGTCTTCCTTCATATATGCCTCCAAGAAATCCGTAGTTCAGAGTAAGAAGTTGTCATCCTCTTGTTTGAACAGAAAAACTGCACATCACCAATCACATGAACAATTGAAGATCTTTGTGAATTCTTGTATAGGATGAAGAAACCTGCATAAGATGTGGGAAATTTCCACAATTCCAATTTCTTAGATCCTCCACTGTAGTCTTCCAAGTGTAGAATTTGTCCCATCAAGTCTTCAGAGTACAATATTAACTTTCAGGGATACCACAGTACTACTTCTCTACTACCAAGTATTTACAACTCGGACTGCAGTATTACCTTGTTGATCAGCATTACCATTAGTTCTGCAGACTGCAACCATCATGAGTCCCATTTTGATCTTGTAATGAGCATCAAGCAACAGATCTGGGTGAATCATCCATCAAAATATGAAGCAACCTTCCAAATTGCAATGATTAAATACAATCTTGATTATCTTGACTTGTTTAGAAGATGTACTAAGACTCAGAAACTCCTTGTATCCTGCATAATCATTAGAAAAAGACCCTGCAACCACTGGTACATAATTCATTGAATGGGTTATGAGAATCAAGTCAAACAGCCACTTGGACCATTGCTCTATCATAGGCGTATTCTCTATAGAACCACAACATGCAAGTTTTCTGAACATTTCTGGTTCGTAATGTCATATACCCTAAAAAGCTTGCTACTTAAAGGAATATCCAACAAAGAAACTTCATCACTTTTTTCATTAAACTTCCCAACGTATCTAAGGATTAAGAATAGTAACATAGACATCCAAATGGTTCGATGAACCTATAGCTGTTTAAACACCTCTAAAGAGTTCATAGAGAGTCGTTATAGGCTGACATTAAAGTAATCCCTATCTGTACATAGCAAGCATAAAAACACTTCTATCGCCCAAAATGTTGTAGGATAAACTTAGAATCAGCTAACATTGCCTAGCAGCCTCAATGAGTGTCCTATTCTTCCTTCAGCTACACCATTTGCTGAGGAGTCCTAACTACACTATATTCTCTTTAATAACCTATTTCCCTACAGAACCTCATCTATCACTTTGTTTTTAAACTCTGTCCCATTAACACTCTGATTATCTTACTTTCTTATCCACTATTTTCTAATCTCTTTTATGATGTTTTTAAAGGATCTCAGTTGTTTCATCCTTTAGTTTTTAAAAAAAAACCCATGAAAATCTACTATAAATCATCAGGACTACCAAGCAGTACCTTTTTATCATGAGCGCGCGAGCGCGAGAACAAATAAAAGTTGACCAAAGAATCCATATGCAGCATAAACAGGGCTTAGTAATGGGACGAAAGGCTTTGGTCTTGAACATGAGGCTCTTGTTTTCTTGCTTTAAGACAAGCAACACAGGTTTGGTCATTCTCAAATCTTTTTAAAGGCAAATCTCTTACAAGATTTTCTTTGACAAGTTTATTAATATTTTTAAAATGACATGACCAAGCCACCCTATGCCAGAGCATTGATTCTTCAGATGTAGCCTTTGCAAACAAGAACAAGTTAAACCATCATTAGGAACTATTTTTTCATATCAAAACTGTACATGTTATTGCTGTCTAGTAATTTTAAGAAGTAGTCCTGAATTTTCATCATGCAACTCAAAAATAGGAGATAGAACAAGATATTCAGAAGTCAGTAAAAGAACATAGGTTTCTTTTTGTCACACATTTGTAACACTAAAAAGGTGAACTTCAACTCTTTGACAAAGTATACATCTTCAAAATCAAGTTTATCAGTTTTAATAGTACCTTTGCCAGTAATTCTCCCTCCATTTGCTCCACCACCAAAAGTAACATAACCTCCATCAAAGTCTTTGAAATCTGAAAGATGGGCTATGTTTCCAGACATGTGCCTTGAGCATCCACTATCAACAAATCCTTTATCATTTAGCTGTGAATTGCTCTGCACATAAAACTTATGAAGTTAGTTATTTTTGGGGACCCAAGCCATTACTGACTTGGATCTGCCTCGTGCATCAATGTAATTATATTTGTTAAAAACTAGTGATGCACCATTGGGTTTGATAGGTCTCCAAACCCAACATGCTGAGGGCTTAACAACATTAAATCCCCTTGCCCTGACAGTATTAACATTTTGCTAAAAGTAAAACAAGTTTGGCTACCAGTATTATATTTTTGATTATTAATCTATTTGTTAATGCTGTTTCTCTGTAAAAGGGCCTTTGAACAGTTGATTGTGCTTGATTTTAAAAATGTGTTTTTGGTCTAGCACAAAGAACGTTATTTTGAGTGAAGCATAGAAAATGCCTACAGTAAATAAAAACCCTAGCATGTACTAAAGGTCTGGCAGTGTTAACAGACCTAACAGTATTAACTGGCTTTGCATTATTAACAGTTTTTAGGCCAGTCTTCATTAAGACATCTTTGGAACATATGTTGTGAGCAATATGACAACTGTTATTGAATTATCAAAACTTCCACAGATAAAACATGCCTTGTTATTAAAAACAAAGTTACATCCTAATTGATTGGATTTTTACCATTCCAATTTCTTTGGTTTCCTCTAGGTCTTTGTGACCTGTACATCTCTGCATACCTAACTGACCTCCTAACTAGTGTTTCAGATTTAACAAACTCTTTCTTAGTAGAAGCAGGTATAACAGTTTTCTTTTCAACCTTAGGGATAGGCTCAACTTCATCCTCATCATCTGACACCCAATCTTCAATGATTGGAGCATCATTATTTCTCTAGCTTTCATAGTCTTCTTCCCTAACTTGATTAGCAGGACAAAAAAAAAAAAAAAAACTTTTCTTTCCAATCTTTGTCTACCTTAAGTGAAGACTTAACTAAGCAAGAATCAGTCTTTTGTTGTTGTTTTAAAGAGTCATCAATATTCTCCTTAGAATTATCTGACTCTTTATCACAACCAGTGATAGACATTACACTTGAATCCCTAAGTCCATACTCATTTACTTCAGGTTGTTTGAATTCTTGTAGACCTGAATAAGATAAATCTAAGGGTGTTGGTCTATTTAGAATCAAAGGATGAGGTGAGGGGACAACATTGTATCCAAATCCCTTTTTGCTCTTGTCAGTTATCTGACTTGCTAACAACTGATCTAAGTCTTTTGATGATTTTTCAAACTTTGCAATCTTAAACTCAAACACTCCGATCCTTTTCTCCTTAACCTTTTCAAGTTCAGTCCTAAGTAATCCCATTAGATATTCTTTGTGACCTACACTTCTTTTAAGCAAAGCAATTTCCTCAGAAAAAAGGACTTCAGATTCTTTATATTTAATGATTTGCCCTTCTAAAATTGATAAACCTCTTTTGTATGTAGAAGCCAAGTAAATCATCATACAGTTTCTTTAAGCATCATAATTTTGCAAACAAGATTTAGAACAAGATTTATCATTTGATACCTCAGAATCTGTGAATTGCCATGAGAGCCATGTTGCTTGAATTTCATCCTTTTCCCATGTACTCCAATCAAATTCAGCACCATCCTATAGCACACATTGCTTTTCCAGAAGCATCTTCAATCCCTTACTTCAGCCTTTGATGAGCTCCTTGATTTCCAATATCTGTTGTCTTTACTTCTGGTGCCTACATTTCTCTGGCAAATGTCCCATTTTATGGCAGTTGAAACATTCTACCTTTGATTTATCATATCCAGCAGTACTGCTTCCATCAATGATGATCTTCCTTCCAGTTCTCTGATAGAACTTTCTTGCCCTCATGCTTAGTAGTGCCATATTCCACTTTAGATCCATCTCTTCCAAATCATCATCATGAAGTTGCTCAAGATCTTCATGAACAAGTTGAGACCCTTGTGGTTGTGTGGACAGAAAGGCATAAACTGTGGCATCACTAAAACTAGCAGTACTTTCTAGTTACAGTACCCTTAGCATATTAACCTTGTGGTGCCAGTACTCAACCTCCAGTGTTAACAGTATAATAGTATTAGTACTGCTTGACTGAAGTGGTTAGAAATGCCAAGTTCTTATCATCATTGTTATCAGCAGTAGATTTCTTAACCTTTTGTTCAACAATTTTAAAATTGTTGTACAAATCATCCAAACCCATAGTATCAAAGTCGGGTTTGTTCATCCAGACTACCACATGAGTATCCCACTCAGAAGGTAAGCTCCTCAAAAATTTAACATTTAGATCTTCTGGAGGAGTAACTACACCCAGAATTGCCAATCTACTAACAAGCTTTTGAAGCCTGTTAAATATAGAATCAAGTGATTCTGAGCTTGAAGCATTGAAGTTTTCATACTGTTGTTTCAGTCTTTGTTGCTTCATTCCCTCCAAATCTAGCTTTAATGGCAGCAAACATAGATTGAGCATCAACATACTGGTTGAAGGTAAGTTGATGCTCATTGGGCAGTGCCATGAGCAAAAGACTTCGAGCCTTTACATCATTCTTTTTGCAAATCTTTTCTTCAGCAGTAGAGGGCACAGTCATCTTCAATGCTTTATGGACCAGATTCTGGTGCGTAAACCAGAATAGGAGACCGGCATACAGAATTTCCATTTTCTATTACCTCCCATAATGCATAATCTTGGATCTGAAAGTACTGCTTGATCCTGATTTCCCACATCTCATACTCTCCTAGTTTGAGCATGGGAAGCTTTGCCAACGCATTGTTCTGAGAATTTTCCAACTCCATTTTCCCTAGATCAAAGTTTCTCAAAGCACATGCTCTGATACCACTTGTTGATACAAAATTCCTTGATCAATCTTCTTACGTAGTAAAGATTTTTACCCCTTGAAAGAATCCAAAATAACAAAGATTGAGACTTTGTATGTATACCAAAGTGTATGCGGAATCTACACTTTGATACTCTAGAGGTGTTTATTAATGAAACAGTAATAACCAAAACAAACAATGAACAATGAACAAACTGCTTCAATATTATTAGAATAATACGAGTACTCTTGTAGTACTGGGGTTACAAAAACCTTGAAGCTATTACAATTTTTCTCTCTAAGTATTTATATCACTTGAAAAGTATATATATTCTACAACTAGGATCAATCCTTTTAAATAGAACACAAGGAGTCCTTTACAAAGATAACAGCCTATCTTTTAGGATCAGTTACAATTCAAATATAAACATCCCGAAATAATCTCCATGCATCCTTATCTTCAGTTCAGCAGCTTTGACCATTAGCAGTACTAACTCTTTCTACTAGCAGTATTAATTAACACTGGCAGTACTAAGTTTGTACTGGCATGACTTAACTTCAAATAGTACTAGTTGACATATTAAGTCTTTGAGATATATTCCTAAAACTTGCCCCACAACACTCCCGATACACCTCTCGAGAGTTTCGAATACACTAATCACAAAATTCTCCTTGACGGCGGAGAAGAACACAACGTTACTTAATAATTTCACAGATACTAAGTTAACCCGGTTCTACAAATATATAACCATTCACCATTTATCACTACACATCACAACACCCTTTTTCAAATCCTAAACCCTTCGTCACATCATCAATGCTTGTCTTCTACTAGGTACCAAACATACACATATATATGTATATGTTTTTACACCAACGTTACCAAACCAAAACTAGACATTTCTAAGGATATTTTTTTGATTGAAGATTAGAGACTAGATTAAGATCTTGTGACATAGAAGCTTGCCAACAAGATGGAAGATAGTCCAAGCTTCAAGAGATTTTGGGAGCTTTATTCATAGAAGATTTTAGCGTGACATTGCCAATGTCTGAAGGACATAACAAAGCATTAATTAGAGTAGAATATAGGAGAAATCAGATGTAACCAAATCTAGAGAGAAGAAAAATGTACCTACCTCCTCCTAAAATTATTGTCCACTTGACCTTTCTAAGTCTTTTTTTCTCAACTTTGACCTTAAATATTTTTTGTTTTTCTATTTAATATTTGGATGCATAATATATGAATGGATTGAGTTTTATTATATTTTTCATTGGTATAAAGTGTTTATCAAGTATTAGTGAAATAAACAAAATATTTAAGGTCAAAGTGACAAAGAAAGACTCAGAAAGTCAAAAACTGGACAATAATTTTGTGGACGGAGGTAGTAGAAAATGAAATGAATAGAATAAGTGAGAAGAGTTGGTTTTAAAGCCCAAACATTTACTGTTTGCCGGAACTGCGGTGTGTTTCCCAAAAGCACCGAATGGTAAAGTTAAGAGAACCGCAAAACAATACTCCAAAAACAAGCTTGGACTTAACATTTTAAAACTAATATAAATAATTAAGATAATCGTTTGATCAGAATTTTATGAGTGGTAGAAGGACGTTTTATGAAGAAATATTTTTTTTGCAAAATATTTTGTATTTAGGGTATAGTTTATAAAAAAGGTGTTTAAGATACATTTTTAAAAATTGCAAGAATAGGTTGAGAAGAATGTGTTTATTATAAAGTGTTTTGGTGTGTTATAAAACTATTTGCTTAGAAACGTTTAGAGTTTGTTATTTGGTAAGTTTATGTTTTGTTATCGACAAAACAAAGTGAGATCGTAAAATATAAAGATAAACGTTTTTACGATTTACTTTGTATTAACACAACCCCAAGTGAAACAAATCACTAACTCCATGTGAGATCTGGTAGTTCCACACGACCTCAGTAATTGCAATGGAAGATCCTGAACAAGCTATCGTTGGAAATACGCGAGCTCGATACCAGATGAAAGCTAGAGGTAATGGTATACTTTCAAGCAACGAGCAAACAATCTTTTTTGGGTAAAGGGGAATTTCCCTGGTAAAATAAAGTAAAACAATCTTGGTGACACCTCCAATCCGTCATGGAGAAGTCACCCAAACCTTAGGTGGAGACAACCCCAAAATTCCCAAAATAATTTTTCAAACCCACCTAACCGGTTCCACGGTTCGATCCCGAACCGTTCCTTCAACAACCGTCCTTAAAATTTTAACAATCAATCGAATATAGAAGGACTGGTTTCTGAATTCACGGCATATCAAACGCAAATTGTCCACAATTTTAAATCCGACTTCAAACGACAACAAGGTGAGATGACCAACAAAATCGACACTGTGTTGAAGGCCATCACCGGTCAGATAGCGGGCACATTACCTAGCGATATGGTTAAGAACCTAAAACTGGGGACTCATCCAGTTTCGTCTGCTCATTCTTACCCAACAATGGACCCGCAATGCTCAACACAAATTCACAGTTCGATCAACGCCATCACAATCCATCCCAAGAAACAAAGTGATTCCCACGACAGAACCGAAGAGAGTGAGGAAGAATAGAGAGGCAGCCCAGAAAACCATCCCGACTCTCCTACACACACCGATCAATTCAATATCAAGTCATGCATTTTGCAACCGGGGGGGGGTGTAAAAAGTCCCTCAAATTCAATTCATCTCGAATTAATCTGCTTTCGATTGGTCCGCAGACCATCGCCCAACGCTGAACTCGTTTGCACCAAAGAGGAAGATGGCGACGTGATGTTTATCGAGATAATCCCGAAGGATGACAATTCCCACAAGGAGGGACCCGAAGCAGGAGTGCAAGAAGTGGAGTATTTTGACATATTCCCGACTAGGAGTGAACTCGCGTATCACAAATACCTCATGTGTGGCCCAATCCCTTCAATATTTCTACGAAACCCCATTATTATAGAAGGATGCCCATCGAACCTCAAGATACCATGCAACATTGGGCATGTGCATGTGGAAAAAGCCTACATTGACCTTAACTCCCCTCTTAATATCATGACCCGAATGATGTATAATTAGATCATGAGAAGAAAACTCGACCCTAGAGAAAACTCAAATAGCGGAGTTAGTAATTTCACAGGAAGGTTTAAAGGAATGCACATCTTCATAGAAAACTTCACATATATCGTGGACTTCATGATTGTCGAGGATATAATCAATCATAACCCTATTCCTGATTGTTGAGGATATTGGTTCCATCACAGACCCTAGGCTATCACAAGTAGTACTAGGCAAACCTTTTGTTGAAATATCCAACATGACTCATGACCCACCCGAGGGAGTAGTGAGGTTCACAAATGGAACTGATGAGATTTCCTATAAGATGCCCCATAAGATAGAGCAGTACAACTTGTTATCAGATTTTAAAAAAAAACACACAAAGTCAGTCTACCTTAGAAACGATGAGGACAAGAGAAGAGGAGTAGAGTATGTAATGAGCAAAATATTAGGGTTCTACAAAGAATGCTTGGAGCTCGGACCTGAGTATTTGACCGGAGTTGCAGACGAAGGAGAAGTCACGTAAGGACGTGTAACTTCGAGTCTATCTACAAGACTTGTAAATAAAGAAAAGCGCTTTTTGGGAGGCAACCCAATATTTACTTTCCTGTATTTAGGAATGTTTTGTGTTTTAATTCTTCATTGTTTGTTTTATTATGTTTGAATTATTGTGTAATCATGCTTTGTTTTATTTGTAACCTCGTCTTATTTACAATCAAAGGTATTTTGCATAAAATAAGTGCAGGGGAAAATATCTGGTTTTTAGAACCAAATTCAAACATGTAGAATAAATTGTTTAGATTAATTCATGTCAGTTTTGAGTCATATGATTGTAATGGTTGATTCCCAGGTTTTATGGAGTATTTTCCACAGGAAACAACTAATGAGATTGCGTGCAGGAAATTTTCTTAAAAAGCGAATTAGAAATTCTCTCAGGCTGTGGAGACGTCATCTAGGAAGTGTGTGACGTCGTCTGACCCGCAGAGACAACGTCACGATTTATCATGATGGCGTCTCACCACCAGTCTTGTGAAAATTTAAAATTTTCTATTATTTTTGAAAAATAAAATGTGCAATATCTAAAATTTGTATTTTTCTTATGAACCTACAAAAACCTAGAATTATATCATTGCTTTCATCCTATCTTTACTGCTTTCGTAGAGTCAACCCTAAAAATATCGTTGTATATATCATATTCCGCCGATTTTATGCTTGGTGTAGTTTTCGTTATCTTTGATTTGCAAGTTATATTTGATAAGAAGAAGCATGGAAATTCTTAGGAAGTTTCATTGGATGATTCTTAGAGGAAGATTTAACCAGTTATCGCATGTTTCTTCTCCATTATTGAGCAAACCATGGGAGTACTAGTTTCTTTCACTTGTTTTCTTTTCCCTTTAATTCGTTTTTACGGGTACTTTTAAGAACATTGTGGACAATGTTCAACTTAAGTGTAGGGGGAAATAAGCCTTAGAAACTATTCATTCAATTGCCATTTGCCTTGTTCCTTAAAATGATGGGTAATATATCAAAACATAGCATAAAAAGGTAATTTTGACCAAAATTTAATTTTTTTTATAACACACACTGACAAAAACCAAGTATTAATAGCGTCTCATGGATAGGAATTTATACGACTAGCATAAAAACCCTCAGAAATCCACCCCAAAAATGTGAGGTTCGCCTTTAGATCTTTAGGAATTCGGGTATCTATTATTGATACCCAAGATAGTTTTTGCCTTTAGCTTGTTCAAGTTAAGGTTCGAATGCAGTCATATGTGTCTATTCCGTCGTTATGGATGTGTAAGTGTGGTCTTTGTCACCTTTTCTGGAACCTTGGTATCGGTTTAAAATTATATGAGTGTACCGGTAGTATATTAAATTCTAGAACTTATTTTTGTGATGCATCCCGAGACCGCATAGTGAATACTAGGATTTGCTAGATAAGAGGCATTGGGATTAACCCTGGTTTAAACCTATAACTGTTATGATGGTCACCTCAATCATGTAACTATCCCACACCCTTGCCATGCACTCACCATTAGTGCATGATACCCCTAGTACACCCCTCCGAGCCTATCCTTTTTCATGGTTCTCGTAATTTTCTGGTTAAGCCAGACTATTAATGAAGAGCATTATCACCCTTGAAACTAATTGTTACACCAAAATCGCCTTAGCCTACCTTGTATGTACTCGCCTTTAGTACATTATTATTTTAACCTAAGTTAATTATTTGAGTACACGGTTGCTAAGTCCTTATCCTTGTAAATACAGTTTTAGGTCGATTGGGATTCATGGTAGTATTCATCTTTTGAAGAATTGGGGAAGAAGTAATTTATTACCCCTAAATGAGCTCAATAAGCTCCATGTTATTTTGATCCACCTCAAATCAGGTCATTAGTTAGATTATTATGAGTTTAAAAAAAACTCAAGTGTAGGGGTTCAATTATAAGCCCCAAGTGATGTATATAAAAAAAGAATATATAAAAAACAAGAAGAGAAAAACAGAAAAGAAAAAGAAAAGAGATTGATGTAGAGTTGTGTAGAGTTTGTATATCTTTGTCCGAGTCTTGGCTTAGCAACCAAATCAACGTGTATTCTTATAAATAATTAGCTAACCCTTTCACCCCAAATTCACCCAAAAGCCACCCAAATATATCCTATCCGTTTCCGTTTTCGTTAATGTTATCTTACACCTAAACCCTACAACTTTAAAAGCCCTCTTTGACAGTAATGACTAGTACTTGCACCTAAG
>BQNB010007819.1:2114-79566 GCA_026074375.1 Tanacetum coccineum | reverse complement strand
TAACCAAACACTAGAATCAACCCCAAATATTTATGTCTTCATGTTTTCTTGATCAAAATTCAAAAATTATGTGTGTGTGTGTGTGTTATATGTGGCGGACGAACTATACAAGAGAAGTGTGTGTTTTTATTTTTTATAAATGGAATGGATTATGATGAAAATAATTCTAGTGGAAGCATATATGTGTACATCTCTTAGACAAATGAGCTAAAATTTAGCCTCCTTTTCTTCCTTTCTAACCATAACCGGCCATGGGATCCAAGGGAGTCCCAGGCCTTTCTTCTCGTGTCGAAATCACTTAAAAGCTCATAAAACTCAACCGTAAAATTTACCCCAAAGTTAAAAAGAATTTTTATTCACCTTAAAAATAATTTTACATTAACTTAGAGTATTCACTTGACATATTTACACTTTAAACCCTTCAAAATTCAATTTGGACATTAACGGACGTGTCGAACTTGTTTTTCGGCATTTCTCAAAATTCACACGGGTCTAACCACCCAGAATACACATAACAAATAATACCCTTAAAATGGATTATTAATCACCATAGCACCTCCAAATCAACACATATCTCATAAAAATCACCACCGACAACACGGTAATAATCTGAATAAACTACCAAAGTCAAATAGTCTAAAGACTATAAATAGAATATTTAGAACAAAAAAGGGCAAAGGTTACGGTCCTGTAAAAACAAAAATAGTAATAATTAAAGTTACCCAATTGCTGTATGGTGCACACTATGTTAGCAAAAAAAATGCAATTTTTTCTCTATAATTAAGATAGTAATAATTAATTTGGTATTTTGCCTCTCTTTAATCATTGTCCTAATTTGTGTTTTGACTGCTACTTAGAAGGCTCAACCACAACAGGGTCGTATGTGCTTGTCAAAGATGCTGTTTCTTACAGCTGCATTATTCTCTTTTTATATTGTGTACCAAAACCTGAATGGAGATGCATATTTTAAGAGAGATGAGGGGCATAAGTTGAAGAAGTCTGATTCCCGAACCAACACTAAGTACATAGAATATGGATTATATAAAAAGACATGAGTAGCACCTCAAGACACTAGGATTTGGTAACAACTTGCCTTTTTAATAGAATCATTGACGCAATTAAGAAAACAACAACTTGTTATTAATGCATTCAAACGATGACACTACCCAAGTACTAACCGTGCTAAGCATTGCTGGATAAGTCGACTTTAATAAGCCATTATAATCACCTTACAACCTCAAGAGAAAATTATGACAGGTGATGCCACTAATACATATATAAAACTTCATATCTTGAAACCAAGTATCCATAGCAAGATGCATACTTACCTACAACAAATACATAGATGCAAGCACCCGGTTATCTTATCAAAAGAATCAATATTCAAGGTATCTATTTCTAAAACTAGCTTAGATAGGATCATGTTTCATTATATTTGTGACTTGCATCTTATATTTACTTGGGAAATGATGTGAGATACATGCACGATACACGCGTGTATGGAGATATCTCATCCAATCCATCAACACAGACTTATACTAAACTAGCCAAGTTGCCCTTATTTTGCACGGGTGTCAAGACATTGATTGTCTTGTTTATACGTTGAATTACACACTAATATGGTACCTGATCCATGTACTGCAATGTAAATCCTATTTGTGGTATAAAAAAAAAAAAAAAATGGGAATAAAAATCAATACAACTCCATTGAAAAAGAAACGCCAGACTGTAATGTATGATCAGTAGACTTAAAAATAACTATAATCAGTACAATAGACTAAATTTTAGCGAGAATCTTGAGAAGTGAACCCACAACGTTTAATTGTCTAAAATGGTTGGTAAGGTGTCGCATAAGTCATAATCCAACATTTTAAAGCATAATGCCACACTTAATGAGCGTTGCCCTTTGCTCATTTTGTAGTAGCGTGCTTAACAAAACCCTGCATTCACATCAAGGCAAAGCTTGACCAATACTAAAATCAGCAGATCAAGGCACTGGTCATTTTGCATCAACATCATATGATCTTACAGCAGCCCGCCCTCTTGACAATACTTTTTGGCATATGTGTAAATATATCCTGCCACCGGAAAAAAATTAGTAATAATTAAGTTACCTAATTGCAATATGGTGCACCCTATATGTTAGCAAAAATATGCAATTTTTTCTCTATATTAGATAAGTTTCGTATTGGCTTCTCTGTATCATTATCCTAAATTGTGTTTCGACTGCTACTCGGAAGAGTTGTATCTCAACCACAACATGTAGTACCCGTCAAAGATGCTCCTTCTAACGCTGCATTATTCTCTTCACATTGTTGTACCAAAACAGAACGGGGATACATAATTTAAGAGAGATTAGGGCAATAAGTTGAAGTATCTGATTCCCAAACCAACCAAGTAAGGTAATAATTATGAATATAATCTTTTCCAAAAAAATTATGATATATACGACATACACAACTAAACACAAATTAGTTAACAAGTTGCCTTTTAAATAGGAATCATTGACAAAAATTATAGTAATAACAACTTGTCATTAACGACATTCCAAACAATGACATTACCCAATTACAAACCGGGGCTAAGCCTTTGCTAGATAAGTGGACTTGAAATGTCAATACTAATAAGCCATTATCTCACCTTAGAACCTCAAGAGAAAGTATTACAGGTGATGCCACTAATACATACATATACAACTTCATATCTTGAAACTAAGTATCCATAGCAAGATGCATACTTAACTACAACAAATACATAGATACAAGCATACCGCGTTATCTTATCAGAATAATCAATATTCAAGGTATATATTTCTAAAACTAGCTTAGATATGATCATGTTTAATTAAATTTGTGACTTGCATCTTATATTTAATTGGAAATGAATGAGATACATGCAGGATACACGCGTGTATGGAGATATCTCATCCAATCCATCAACACAGACTTGTACTAAAATATGCCAAGTGCCCTTATTACTGCTCGGGGTGTGACCAGCTAGGATTCGGGTTGAGTTACATATGCAAAAAAAGTGGGTGCAACTTTTTTCTTCACGAGCAATGTGGTAAACCACGATCTCCAATCGATTACCCATTTTCCAAAAAGTGTGTTCTGAAATTTCGGGATGGGGGACCTGGAGAAGGTTCTCCTTGTGATGCCTGTGGCAAGAAAATAAAAAGGTTTCACTACCGATGTTTATGCACATTTCAGAAGCGTCATTTGCACCCATCTTGTCTTGGTCATGAAAAAACCTTAGAAGCTGCACATGGTCTTACGTTGAACCTAGCGAATTCAGCTACTACAAAGTGTTTGCACTTGGGGTTACTAACAACTTTGGTCCAAGGTCCGTGGTGGGCTATTGTTTCTCCATGGAAAGTGATTGGTTATCATGTTTCATGTGTGAGGAAATCATTAATAAAAACTGGAAATTGGGTTTTTTTCACCGGCAAAAGTGATCCTTTTCAAACTATTAAAGAACAGTTTCTAGAAGATATGGATAAGATGCATCAGCTAGTCGTGGCTAAGAGGAAGGAGAAACCGACTAGGAAGCAGGCGACTTTGATTCTTAGCGTCATATTTAATGTGATTACGGGAAACCCTTTTGGTCTTATTGGTGCAGCTCAATCATATTTCAGTAACTAATCGCATCCCGTGTATGCTCCCTATCAACTTTAGAATAATGCTTGATTGCTATAGTGTTTATGATGATGGGTGGTTTGTTGATCTTTTTTTTTTTTTGGAATTTTTTTTTTTTTTTTTTTTTTTTGGAACTTAAGTGTGTTGTTGTTCAACTGTTCAAGAAAGCTAGTATTTGTTTTTGAAAAAAGCTACTCGTATTTGTTTAATGGATAACATTATTTCTTGTTAAACTTTCTTCACTTAAATTACAAACTTTTTGTTGGTAGAAATATTACGATATTTAATCTATACATTCTCTTCATGTTTTGGTGATGACAAACATGTAACTTATAACACATAACGTAAAGTGCTTAAGTTACTCGTGATCCACCAACATCAATGCATTCATACGACGACATCTTTCGACGTCTCAAGTCTGCTTCAACGAAGTTTGCACCTGACGTAAATCACTTAAGGTATGAATAAATAAATGTTTAATTTATTTTATGATCAAAGGAATTTTTATTTTTCTTAAACCTTACATTTTTATAAAAGGTAACAAACATTTTTTAAAAAGACTTGCACAAAAACATATTTTTGTATTTAAAAGAAATTTTTATTCAAAATAAATATTTTGAATTCAAATTTTCTACCTAAAAACGACTAGAAATGTTTTAGGAAAAAATCCCTCAGAAAAGACAAAAAAGGGAGCGTCAGGCTTGGGCGACCCCCTCAATTATAACGGGCGGCCCCCTTAATTTTAACGGGACCGGCACCCTAATTAAGGGGACCGGCCACGTGTTTTTTTGTCTCAACTTGCCTATAAATACTGGACTATTCCCCACTGATTTTCTCACCTTTTGCACATACTTTCTTTCTGTTCTAAATCAGTTTATACTCTCCTTTCAATCCTTTGATCATTTAATCTTAAGCATTTGTTTCCAAGTGATTCAAGCTTATTCCTCGAAGTGCAAGAGAAGAACTCTCGTTATCATTAAGATACGAAGTTATGTAGTTTAGTTAGTGCATTCGTGACATGTCTTACATTCACAATGTATAGATCGAGTCCATATATTTCAAACTTGTATAATAGTTAGATCGTGGTGATCATGGTGTGTATAGTTGTTAGATCGTGGTGATCTTAGTAGTGATGGTTAGATGGTGTGATCAAGGTAGTGTCAATTGAAGTAAGAGAGGTTGTGAAGTATAGAAAAGTTATGAAAGGGTAAGAAGTCGTGAAGTTGAAGTGAAGTTGTGGAGTAAAGAACAAGTCGTGTGGTGAAGCCAAGTTGTGAATTGTCGTGAAGTGGTGTGTTGTGTTGTGATAGATTGGTTCTAGCTAGGATTAGAACTCGACATTTTGCTTAGTGTCGGAAATTGGTGTAAGCTAAGTCGTGTACGGTTTTCTCCGCCTAAAGGGAGCTTGTTGACTAGTGAAGTAACTCTCGAGTTGGGTACTCGGGGAGTGGAGTAGGGCGAAGAGGTGCTTCATGACCGAACCACTATAAATCATCGCGTCCTGGTTTGCATTTCCTTTTACCTTTCGCCTTACATTTTTATTTACGCTATTGCTTTACATTTATACTTGCATCATATCTATATGTGTGTGAATGGTTGCTTATATTGTTTGGATGATAATTGTGTCATAGATATAAGTTAATATTATGATTATGCTATATTGTATATAGATGTTGTATACACACTTTTTACATTGCGTTCTAACTAATGATTCTGGCCAATTTGATACGAAACATTTAAATTTTAAAAGGAAACCGTATCAACCCCTCTACGATTTCACAATGGGATCAGGAGCCACGTCGCTTTAATTTTCAAAACAATGGTTTTAAAAATTGAGTACGATCCATGTATCAAAATAACCCATGAAGGGGGAGTAAATATGAAAAATGTTTTGTGCTTAATTTGTATTAGTTATGTTGATTAATCACTAATTATACTAGCTCAAGGTAAAAAAAATGATGCTTAAAATAAGTTTTATATGTTCGGTATTAAGTTCAGAAAGTTGTACACCTTTTTGCAAAGTCAGTAAATAATTTTGTACAAAACGATGAAAATTTTGAGTGTGAGATGGCCGGTCCCCCTTAAAGTGATGGCGGCTCCCGTTAATTCCTGGGCCGGCCCCCCCCTTATATTATAGGGATCACCTTCGATAGCGGCAGATTTTTTGCGAAAACTTTGAAAATTCATATAAAATCTCCGTAAGATCTGTAAAAGTCGTGTCACACCCATTCCGAAGATATTGAGTCCGACTTTCCATATAAAATAACTTCCAAGTAGTTATTTCAAACTTAGGTAATCAACGGCAAAAAACTACATATGGTCCAAAACGTTGAGTCTCGGTTTAACGTAAAACTTGTATTTATCTTTTCCTTTCGAATCGGACATTTCCAGTTAGTATATCTTTGAAAAATGGTATAATTAACTTTTCAAAAATATTAAAATTGGTTAATTTTTGAAATGGGGAGGAAACTAACTTGTTTTCAATAAAATTCAGTTTATGTTCATACATTGTTGATCTAATTACACAAACGCAACAAACATTTATGTGTTATGCTATATGATTATATGCATTTCTTTATGTCTTAAGTTTGTTAGTAGAAATTATTAAATGATCGTTTGCTATTTGTAATTAAGCTAATTGAATGTCTAAGCACATGTGCCATGTACAC
Organism: Tanacetum coccineum; assembly: GCA_026074375.1. Classification (NCBI taxonomy): domain Eukaryota; kingdom Viridiplantae; phylum Streptophyta; class Magnoliopsida; order Asterales; family Asteraceae; genus Tanacetum; species Tanacetum coccineum. The sequence goes on along the minus strand of BQNB010007819.1, from coordinate 73,262 downwards.
TATTTGTTTGTTAGTTTTTCGGATTATGCCTAACTAGAACTCATGCTAGATTTATTGCATTAAGATGGCGAAATTACTCTTGCATCGCATATAGGCATAGATCACTTAATTTACAAATGTTGCATAAGCAACTTGTAAATCTTTTCGGATATGGAAATATACTTAGGAATAAGAGTTCAATAACTTGTCAAGTATATTATTAAATGTATTAATACATTAGTAACTAAGAAAAAGAAAATGCTTGTGCTTACATGGTTCTAACATACACACACAATTATATTTTTTTTAAACATATAGTATTTTACAAAAGATGTGTGTTGTATAAAAATGGTTAGAAAACTCATTTATATACTCATAAAATGTCAAAAACTATGTATATTATACATAACAACAAATAGTTTTTCGCACAAGTAAAATTTACGACAATCTTGGAATAAGAAATTAACTTATCATTATTCATCAACCTCACCTTACAACTAATCTTGGGATTAATGGAACACACTATTTAAATATTTATCTATTTTCTTTTAAATGAGTGTTCGTGAGGGTCAAGAAAGATTTCGAGAATATAACAATTCATTATTCAAATTATGATTGATATCTTTATTGAATCTAATTGACAAGTTTTCGTGTATGGACATGAAATCGGATTCTTATTTGTTTAGTTTCAAGATTATATCAAAATATAACAAAAGATATCATCTTGGATCTACATAACTCAATCACACTTGATTGATATGAAAATAATTACATCCTTTTCTAGATGAAAAGAATATGTATCGGATCATAACTCACACTTTGTTGATGATGCACTTGAGTCTACCTGTCAATGGTTGTGTTCCCACATATTAACTAATATGTTTAATACAGCATAAAAAATACAACAATGAATTTGGAATGACGACTTGGATGTTTCGTCCGAAATATTCAAGCAATTTACATTGCAATGCAATTGGTAAATGTGTCATTTCCAAAAAAAACCAAACACGAGCAAACTAACAACATATGTAAACTTTGCTCATACAACATAAAAGCACAACTCAAAGCTAAAATTCACTTTTAACTAAATTCTCAAATAAGAATAATATTCTTGTTTATTCACCTAGGATAACATGATGTTTGGGAAACATTATGTTTAATGATTTTATGGACTTATCGTATTAAACGATTGATAAAGGATAATATATATCATATGCATTTTATTTTATTCGTAGCATAAATGGTTTGAGTTTATAAAAAATACACTACAATAATTTGAAAACTATAAGTTTATTAAATTGAAAAAAATAACCTATCAAAAACTGAGTCATGGCATCAAACAAGTGAAAAAATACATTTATTTAAATACTTATTTAATTATAATATACAACATTGATAAGAATAATAATTTTAGAAAAACATATTTGTTTAAAAAATAAAATATGTCTCTTTTCAATTATTTATCATTAAAGAATCACAAACTCAATTAAGATAAATAATATTGATGAGATTCATTTCACATGACATGAAATGAAGAATTCAATGAAATGAAGAATTCTTAAAAACACTCTCATATAACATATCTGACATTGTCCACTAATAAGCACATATCTTGGCTTTTGAAAAACCAACAAACCTTAGATCTTGAACAAAAGATTAAAACATATTGCTTACGCTTATCTTAAAATTCCACACATCTTGATTGGGATTATGCGAACCAGAATTAAAAGTATGTTAGTTGAGTCATGTTAGCCCCCCTATGAAAATATAATACAAATTTTATCTTTGCTACACTTCATTAAGAAAATATAGGAATTCTATTTGTCTAACATAAGAATGACTACTGGAGAATCTATTGCACTAAAAATTCAATTTAACCTAACGGTTGAATTGCTTCTAAGAGTAAAGTCGGGTTCGTGGTATAACCTATAAAAATGGTCGTGTTTAGCCTGAATTGAGCACCACTAGTGATAGTCTCATATTCACTCTCTAATTTGATTAAATGCCTCTTCCTAAATATGCCTAATGATAATCTACATCGATAGACTTTGTATTTCATTAGGAGTGCATACTAAGCAAGTAGAAATTAGGTTTCTCCTTAGTCAATCTAGACTACTTGCATTTCACATATGTACTTTGATGGTTCAAGATGATAACATGCTCCCACATAATGCAATTATATGCTTTCATGTTTATCTTAATGCTCAATGTTTATTTGCTTAGCTATAGAATGCATGTTTGTTGTAAAAGTGTTTGCCTTTTTCTAGCAATTTAGATAAAATATCTCTTAGTTTATCTAAATAACACATGCCTCCTAAGTGCTAAATGCTAACATGTTTACATGATGAAGCATTTAAAAATTATCACGTTTTGTAGCGTCCCATTTTACTTAACTAATGTGTTAGATTGTTACACCTACACTATGATAGTTTAATGTATGACAATTAATGTTTAAATGTCTCTCCTATATAGACTACACATAATCTTGTTGATTATTGTGTTGATGCATGCATAGATAAACTTGCATGCTCATATCTATATATCTTATGCATCTTGGTATATATTTTCTCACACTTGTATTTCTTCGCGTCTGTGTCGCATATCTAAAAAGTCAAAAGAGTCATAAAACAATTTTATATCTCCTAGAGTCTTCACTCATACATTCCCTTAATCATCATCTTGCTTTCTTCCGAATGATCCACTCTTTTGTCAAGTAAAGGTTAGATACAAATCTAACGCTCTTCCAAGTAGGTTTGACAACTTAAATATTTCATCTGAAATATTCAAGTATCTTTAACTTGCGATCGCAAACGTTAAAGGTCATATCCGAAAATTCATGTTCAAGCCTTTTAACAACATAAGTTAAAACGCTCTCCTTCTCTCTTCAACGAATCATTTTTTTCTCTTCGACGAAAACATTCTTTCTGTTCGACGAAAACACTCTTTTTCTTTCGATCACACCTCTTCCTTCTCACTCAACTACGCCTCTTCAACCATAGAGATGGCTAATCTCTTTCCTCCACTATTTCTGCTACCACCTTACGACAACCTCATACCTCGTCGTGTGATTGTTCTATAAACATTCTCAATACTCTAGAAGAGCTATACAACTTCATGGATGCTATACATCGTACGCTAATCTCCGTCCATCTTAATTCAAGCTCGTCGTTTCCCTTTTCGTTTGTTTTCTTCCTTATCTATTTTTATTTCTTTTTTCACTCGAGGACGAAACACCTCCATCGAATGGTTCCATCTGAAGATAGCATCATCGACACTCTTTCTTTACCCCTCAAGCGTGAATCATTCATTTTCTTCATCTAAATCTGGGAATGATGGACCACATTCCGTAAATCCTTCTCTTCTTTTCTACTAGTCTCGATTCTAGTCTATTTTCTACTCCGTGCGTCGTGACAACTTAACTACTTCATCCGAAGTACCTTAAGTATTTTTTAATTAGCGAAATGCAAATTGAAATGTCACTCCTTTCACAAAATCCGTCAATTCCTAAACTCATCTCCTGTTGGCGGTCCCCATAAACCAGGCGGCCCCCTGATTAAACAGGCGGCCCCCATATATTTATGGGACCGCCGGCAGCAGGCTTGTGATATATGTCACTTCTTTTTCAAATCATAAAACGAACATCCTCTCTTTCTCCTCTTCTTCTACGAGCTGGCGTCTATTCTTCACCCAAACCTTATTAACTATTATTCACTCTTGTCGGTGATTACTACTTCTAGTACATCTTCAAACCAACAAGGTGAAATGAGAAACGAGTCTTGAGTCATCCACCGAGTCATCTTCATAAGAAAATTCATCATGTAATCCTTCTCCACCAACATAACCACAAACTAATATTATTTCTACAACCCATAAAAGGTAAACTACCTTTCACAAAGTACAAACCTATGCCTAATATCTCTCTATAGATTAATGGGTCATCCTCATATCCTAACACTAATAAGCATCATTGCTTATGTTTTCAAGAGTCAAGTTTGAATTATCCAATAATGATATATGCCCTCATTCACAAACCTAATCTTAAAAGCACTACACAATAAATCTCCCTCAAAACTTGTCTCATTTTCTTCTCATAAACGTCTTTTCTCATCATCAAATAGGCTTTTCATTTTTTTAATGTCTATCGCACTGCGTAGAATTAGTCACTCACTTCTAATATCCTATTTTATTCTAACGGCTGCTCTCACTCCTAAACTCCTATTTCACTTCTAACATGTCTTCTCGCCCCCCCTCACCTCTAAACGTATCTTCCCTCTTCTAATAGTCCTTAGTTACTATTAAAAAAACTTCTATACTCGTGACAACTAAATTCATTTTCATGTCGAAATATTTAATGTTTTACAACAAATCCAAAGTTATTCCTTCACAAAAACTTTCCACTTTCTAGAAAGGTGAAGAAGCATAATGAAGATATTCTATCTCAAGTGCTATAGAGTTCACCACATTGTTTTAGAAAAAAAAAAAAAAAAAAAAAAAAAATCATCTCTGACTATTCTTCCACGATAAAATAACTTACAACCTCATTCATTACCCATTCTTTCTTCCTCAACATTGACAACCAACAAAACACTAAATAAACCTTTGAATTCTCAATCGTCCACCTTTGTCTTGATAGGATCACATGCACATAAATTGTTAGTGCATACGATATATCAATCATTTCTGACAACCTCTTATCAACACCTTCCCTCTTTAGTCTCATTCATCTTTTCCCACTTTTCGTCTTTATGGAATCATTTTCATTCACATTAAAGAGCATATTGTCTCCATCATCATCTTATCTTCCCTTTTATTTTTTTTAGGTATATATTTTGACATATCTCACCAAAATATTAAGTGTCATTTGTCTACCTTTATAAAGGTCATTCTCATAAGATTTTTGTCTCAATCGATAAACGAATCTCATTCTCGTTTATTAAAGTTCGGTGGAATCTTAGTCATTAGACATACGTCTCGAGTCTTTTTATCATTTAGGTTGTTGATTTTGAAATAATAGTTGCATGCCTCTAGGTTCTAATTCTTTATCAAAGTGTCATATTTTAGAATAATAACACCTAAGTGTGCATTTCTAGTTCCATGCTAATATCTTGCTATATATATATGCACTTGTCTACTAACTTTGTTTTGTAGCACACATCTATATCTTGATCCCTTGGTACCCCAAACAATGGGAGCATACATCAAGGGGGAGCACTTGCAAGTGTTCTACTCATTTAAATTGCATTCATCGAACGTCTTGAGTTTCGATGATAATTTATTTGATCCACGGATCCGCTAAAGTCACTATGCAACTAATGTACTTATCATGGGGTGCAATGAGCAAGGGGGAGCTAGAAGATATGTGGGTAAAAAGCATGAAATTGGTTAAACCATAATGATAGAAGACTTCACTAGGATGATGCAAGCTCACCTTTACAGGAAGATAGGATTGGGGATTATCAAATACGATGAAGAGTTCATTCATACTCAAAATACTTCACCTCCTCCACTTCAAAATCACCCTCAACCTTAAGGATCTCTTCTCACACCTTCAACTTATATATTTGAAGTACCTACCTTCTTTTCATGCCTTATCCTCATCTATCACTACCTCCACTAAATTATCCAAGAAACACATAACCGCCTCAACTTTATTTCTCATGTTTTCTTCTTATTCCTCCAACCTCTATACTTGGAGCACCTACCTTTTCCTCATTCCTTCAACATTACATAACTCCTCCTCATAATCAAAACCTATATGCTCCAATTAATACCTTTTTGCTTCGACAAAAGGGGGAGAAGGGAAGTGTAAACGAGTAACTTTTAAACTTTACTATGTGTTATAGTTTACATCATTTGTCATCATCAAAAAAGGGGAGATTGTTAGTGCAAATATTATGATATTTAATCTATACGATCTCTTTATGTTTTGGTGATGACAAATATGTAACTTGTAATACATAAAGTAAAGTGCGCAAGTTACTCGTAATCACAAATCATCAATGCATACATGCATCTACATCTCTCGATGTCTCAAGTCTACATCAACACTGACATTTGTTTGCACCCGACGTAAATCACGTAAGGTATGTTACAAACAACATAAAACTTGTAGGATGAGATCTAAAGATTAAGTTTTTGTCTTAACTTTATATTTTTTATAAAAATACCAAAAATATTTCTCAAAAATATTAGACAAAGTTATTTTGAATTATAAAGAAATGTTTTATTTGGTAATTAATTTGAATTTCAAAATCTGGTTCTTTTCCCCCCAAAACATGTTTAACTTCTACCAGACAAGTTTGTCACTACAAAAAGACAAAAATGGGAGCGTCTGTCAGGGCGTTCCCTTAAATAGGCCGGCGGCCCTTTAATTGTCCGGCGGCCCCTTATATATCTGGGGCCGCCGTTGACAGACTGACAGTTTTCAGCTCCTATATATAGTGGGTCACCTCTAACCATTTTGACCTCTTTTTTGCATGATTTTTTTAGTACCTTCTCTCTCTAGATCTCACTAAATATTTCTAAACTCTTTGATCATTAAACTTGTTTAAATATGTGATCCAATCTCCAACATTTACCTTCTCCTACAAGTGCAAGGGAAAACTTCGGTCCGACCTATCAAGATCCAAGTTATGGTAGCAAGTTAGTCCATTTTAACACTTATTACATATAGAATCAATCCATATCTTTCATTTCTTGTGTATTGTGTAATCCGGATGGTGTAAAAATCCTGAAAGTGTTTGATGGTGTGTTCGGTTATATTTCGGTCCTCAAAATACAAGTATAGGTGTAGATTGGTTCTAGCTAAGATTAGGACTCGACATTTAGCTTAGTGTCAAAAAAATAAGTAAAGCGACACGGTTTTTGATCAGTTATGCCATAAAACACAAGGTTTTGTTAATGTTGGGCCAAAAAACATACTGGGTTTTTGGTTGTTCCGAAGAAGAACTCGACATCTAGCTTAGTGTCGGAAAATAATGTAAGCATTGGTATAAGGTTTTCTCCGCCGAAAGAGAGCTTGTTGATTAGTGAAGTAACTCTCGAGTTAGATACTCGAGAAGTGGAGTAGGGCGAAGAGGAGCTTCATGACCGAACCACTATAAATCATCGTGTCGGTTTGCATTTCCTTTTACCTTTCTCTTTACTTATGTCTTTACATTTATCGCTTTACTTTTACACTTGCATTGTGCTTATGATTGTGTGAACTGTTGTGTATGTTGTGTTAGTCATGGTTGTGTAGCTCTTTGTAGTAAACATTATGAGTATGGATATATTGGTAGAATAGGCGCTAGTTATTGGAAATCCATTATCAACACTTCTCATATTGCGTCAAACTTGATTGGTGATTTGATACAAATAATCTAGTGCGAAAACCTCTTCTGGAGGCGGTCCCTTTAAATAGGGAGGCCCCCTTATGTACTGGGCGGCCCCCATATATTTATGGGACCGCCGGCAGAGAGTGATAAAATAATTTATACAAAAGATTTGAAGTTTTTAAGAGGAAACGTATTCACCCCCCCCCCCTCTCTACTGTTTCCAAAATTGGTTTCAGAACCACGTCGCTCTAATTTTCAAAACAAATGATTTTTAAAATAGAGTATGATCCATGTATCAAATTACCCATGAAGGAGGATTAAATATGAAAAGTGTTATGTTGCTTGATTCGTACTAGTTTTGTTGTTAAATATACCTCGTATACTAGCTTGAATGAAAATACTCTCAAAAAGCTTGGAAGTTTTAAGATACGTCTTTGTAAGCCCTATGAGTAAAAATGATGTCTAAAACACGAAATTTATGTGCTGGAACAACTTTTTAAAGTCCTATGTTCCACAGTCAAGTCACCAAATGAGTTTGAATAAAAAAACGTGTTTTTGGGTCTCTGGTGGCGGTCCCATAATTGTTCGGGCGGCCCCCTAATATATCTGGGGCCGTCACCTTTATGGGGGCCGCCTGTCTGTTTCAGCAGATTTTGGCAAACTTCGAAAAATCATATAAAATCAACCGTAAGTCCGTAGAAGTCGTGCCACCCGCCATTTCGAAGAGAATTGAGTCTACTTTCATTTAAAAATACTTCTAAGTCTTCATTCTAAACTTAAATAAGTCAGAAATGCAAAATACTACATAGTGGTCAAAACTTTGAGTTGCGTTTTAAACGTAAAACTTGTATTTTACATTTTTCTTTGAGTCGGGCATTTCTAATTGATATATCTTTGTAAAATAGTGTATTTGTCCTTTCAAAATATTGATCTTAATTAATTTTTGAAATTGGGAGGAACTATTTTATTTTTAAATCAAATCAAGCTAAGTATACATCGTTATATCTAATACACAAAACAACGACGAATATCCTTATGTGTATGCTAGATGATTATGTGTGTTTACTTTTGTTTCAACTTGGTTACAATGATGGGTTAGGAGTTGTGGGTGATTTAATAAGTAATCTAGTACTATTTGTAATTGAGCTATTTATATATCTAAACACATGTGAATGTAAGCTATTTGTATGTTTTCTATTTTCGGATTTGCCAAATAGGAATTACGATAGATTTCCAGTCGTTAAGTTGCAAAATTTTTGGTGCCGTTGCATATAGGCACACATCACTATAGTTACAAGTGTTACAAAACATCTTGTAATCATTTTGATATATAACACACTAGGAATGAATTTAAATATTTGTCAAGTGTGTGAAAAATAAGTAGTCCAATGATCATATGTTAAAACCTGTCACTAAAATATTTCCAACACATTAACTCTCTTCCAACAAAATGTCTAAATCTTTTTATCATCTTGCATTGTTTGACTTGGGTTGGTTAAACAAAATAAAAGAGTGTATTAATACATTGGTAATTAAGTAAAAGAAAATGTATTTTTTAACTTTGCTTGTGCTTGCATTGTTCTAACACACACATATAATTTTGTTTAGTTGTATAAACTTAATAGTAATTTTTACAAAAGATGTGTGTTGTATAAAAATGGTTAGGAAAATCATCCATATACTCATAAAATGTCGAAAACTATGGATACGATACATGTCAACAAATAGTTTTTCGCACAAGCAAAATATATTACAATCTTGAATTAAGAAAATAAGTTATCCTTATTCATCAATCTCACCTTACAACTAGTCTTAGGATTAATGGAACACAATATGAAAATCTTTATTTGTTTTCTTTTAAAAAGAGTGTTCGTGAGGGTCAAGAAAGATTTCGAATATATATCAATTCATTATTCAAATTATGATGATATTATTATTGAATCTAATTGACAAGTTTTCAAGTATGGATAAGAAATCGGACTCTTATTTGTCTAGCTTTAAGATTATATCAAAATATAACAAGAGATATTATCTTAAACCTACATACTCAATCACACTCAATTGATATGAAAATAACGACATCCTTTTCCAAGATGATAAGAATATGCATCGGATCATTACTCACACTTGTGTAAATGATGTCCTATTGAGTCTACTTGTCCAATAGTTGTGTTGAAAATATATGGCAAATATATTCATAAAATATACAATGAAGTAGGATTGGCGACCTGAAAGTTTCATCTGAGATATTCAAGTAATTTACCTTGTAATGCAATTGGTAAAGTCATCATCTCTGAAAATCCAAACATGAGCAAATGCACAACATATGTAACTTTGCTCAAACAATTCAAAAACACAACTCAAAACTTAAATTCTCTTCTCATAAAAACTTTCTCTTACTTTACCAAATAGGCATAATATTTTTTCTTCACCAAATGAGAACTCTTTAAACATCTAAGGTTAGGACTAGGAATAATTGAACATATTCTTCAAACCATTATCGTGCTTTCTTTCAATAAGTGATCGTAAGAGGATTTCGAATATGAAGATGATTGTTATTCAAATGATAATCAATCTCACTATTCAATCCAATTACAAATTTAGAATATGAACATGAAATCGAGATAAGGATTTATCTATATCATAGAAATATCAATCAAATGACCATAGATATTTTCCCGTGTCTACATGTTTAACCATCCTCGGTTATTACATGCAATCATGAAGTCGAATGCAAGACAACAAGATTAGTCATCAAATTGCAATTCACACATGCAATAAAGATGTTTCATTATGTCTAAAGTATTCAAATGTTGTGTTATTAGCTATGGTCAAATTATACATGCTAAACTTAACAAACTCTAAGTAGGATTGACGACTTATAAATTTCCATCGAGAAACTCATAAGTACTCCAACTTGATAAGCAAGCCTTGGATGTCATTTCCGAAAACTCAAACCAAGAACCCTTATAACTTATATTAGCTTCTCCTAATAATCTAATTTCAACACCATCTCCTAAATAGTGGGAAAATAATCCTTGCCCAAATTTGGCACCTCCACGGATCGATGGATCCTTCGTCTTAGATTCATCTTCGGTTTAGGTAAATCTGCCCTATGGCATTAGAATTAAACATCTTCCCTTTGTCAATCACTTGTTTTAAAAGTCCAACATACATGTAACTAAACTTTAGTTAATCATCATTATTTCTATAAAGAAATATTCACAAGATCTATTCCTTAATTGGATTTCTTTCATAAAAGACATGCAAAGGTGCATTCTTTGAACACTCTCATTATAGAGTATTACACTTTGTCACTCTTAAGCATACTCCTAGGTCCTAGGTGACTCATTCTCTTTTACACCTACAACAACTTGCTTGCTCTTTCATTCAACCTTAGGATTCCACACATCTTGATTAGGATTATGTGAACCGGAATTAAAGCATGTTAGTTGAGTCATATTAGGCCCTGAGTGATAAGACAATATAAATCGTATCTTTGCTACACTTCATTAGGCAAATATAGGAATTCCATTTTGTCTAACATAAGAATGACTACTAGAGAATCTATTGCACTAGAAATTCAATTTGACCTAACGGTTGAATTGCTTCCAAGAGTGAAGTTGGGTTCATGGTATAACCCGTAAAAATGGTCGTGTTTAGCCTGAATTGAGCACCACTAGTGATAGTCTCATATTCATTCTCTAATTTGATTAAATGGCTCTTTTTAAATATGCCTAATGATAGTCTACATCGATAGACTTTGTATTTCATTAGGAGTGCACACTAAGCAAGTAGAAATTAGGTTTCTCCTTAGTCAATCTAGACTACTTGCATTTCACATATGTGCTTTGAAGGTTCAAGATGATAACGTGCTCCCACGTAATGCAATTATATGCTTTCATGTTTATCTTAATGCTCAATGTTTATTTGCTTAGCTATTGAATGCATGTTTGTTGTAAAAGTGTTTGCCTTTTTCTAGCAATTTAGATAAAATATCTCTTAGTTTATCTAAATAACACATGCTCCTAAGTGCTAAATGCTAACATGTTTTACATGATGATTGCATTTAAAATTATCACGTTTTGTATGCGTCATTTTACATGACTTACGTGTTAATTGTGCACCTACACTATGTTAGTTTAATGTATGACAATTTATATTTAAATGTCATATAGTCTTACACATTAATCTTGTTGATTATTGTGTTGATGCATGCTTAGATAAACTTGCATGCTTATATCTATATATCTTATGCATCTAGGTATATATTTTCTCACACTAGAATATTTTTCTTCGCGTCCGTGTCACAAATGTAAAAAGTCAAAAGAGTCATAAAACGGTTTTATATCTCCTAGAGTCTTCACTCACACATTCTCTTAATCATCATCTTGCTTTCTTCCGAATAATCCACTCTTTTGTCAAGAAAAAGTTAGATACAAATCTAACACTCCTCCTAGTAGGTTTGACAACTTAAATATTTCATCCAAAATATTCAAGTATCTTTAACTTGCGATCGCAAACGTTAAAGGTCATATCCGAAAATCCCTATTCAAGCCTTTTAACAACATAAGTTAAAACGCTCTCCTTTTCTCTTCGACAAAAACATTCTTTCTCTTCGACTATACATTCTTTCTCTTCGACGAAAACATTCTTTTCTCTTCGACGAAAACATTCTTTCTCTTCGACGAAACATTCTTTCTCTTCGATGAAACATTCTTTCTCTTTGACAAAAACATTCTTTTCTCTTAGACGAAAACATTCTTTCTCTTCGACGAAACATTCTTTCTCTTCAAAGAAAACATCCTTTCTCTCTGATGAAAACATTTTTTTTGACGAAATCATTATCTCTCTTCGACGAAAACACACTTTGTCTTTCGATCACACCTCTTTCTTCTCACTCAACCACACCTCTTCAACCATAAAGATGGCTAATCTCTTTCCTTCACTATTTCCGCTACCACCTTTAAGACAACCGTATACCTCGTCGTGTGATTGTTCTATGAACGTACCTTAAGTATTTTTTTAATTAGCAAAATGCTAATTGAAATGTCACTCCTTTTACAAAATCCGTCAATTCCTAAACTCATCTCCTTTGGCGTCCCCATTAACCAGGCGCACCCCATATAGTTTATGGGACCAGCCGACAAAAGCAAGGCTGTGATATATGTCACTTCTTTTTCAAATCATAAAACGAACATCCTCTCTTTCTCCTCTTCTTCTACGAGTTGGCGTCTATTCTTCACCCAAACCTTATTAACTATTATTCACTCTTGTCGGTGATTATCTACATCAAGTAACATCTTCAGAACCAACAAATGTGAAAAGATTAAACATGCTTGAGTATCCGTCCACCGAGTCAACTTTCATAAAGAAAATTCATCATTAATCCTTTTCCACCAACATAACCACAAACAATATTTATTTTCAACAACTCCATAAAGGTAAACTTACATTTCACAAAGAACAAACCTAATACCTTAACATCATACACAATAAATCGGTCCTCAAATCTTTGTGCCTATCTCCTCGTAAACTCTTTTCTCATCTCAAATAGTCTTTTCATTTTTAATGTTCTTCTCTCTCCTAAATAGTCGACCCTCCCTTCTAATAGCTTTTTGCTTCTAAACGTGTCCTCTCCTACTCTAAACTTTTCCTTTTCACTTCAAACATGTCTTCTCACCTCTAAAAGTATCTTCCCTCTTCTAATAGCCTTGTTACTATTAAAAGTACTTATTTATCTCGTGACAACTAAAATTAATTCAGTCGAAATTTATACGTATTTTGAACGAGATCCCAAATGTTACTCCTTCACAAAACTTTCCACTTTTTAGAAAGTGAAGAACATAAAGAAGATATTCAATCTTTAAGTGTTATTGAGTCACCACATTGTTGGGTCTCTTATTATTCTTCCACCATGAAAGAACTACCTCATTTCACATCCAACCTTTGTTTCTCAACATTGTCAACCAACAAAATACCAAACAAACTTTAATTGTCCCCAATCGATCCCACCTTTGTCATCTATAAAACGATTACTTGCACAAAATGTTAATGCGAAATGATATATCCAACATTTTCAACAACCAGCTTGTCAACAATATTCCCTTTTTTAGTCCCCTTACTGTCATTCTCCTCACCTTTTTTTAGCTCTATGGAATCATTTTCATTTATATCCAAGAGCACATCGTCTTCATCCTTGTCTTATTTTTCTTTTTATCCTTTTAATGTATATTTTATTTAACATATTTCGCCAAGATATTAAGTGTCATTCCTTTACTTTTAAAAGGTCATTCTCATAATATTTTTGTGTCACCCGATAAATGAATCCCATTCTCATTTATTAAATTCTGGTTGAATCTTAGTCATTAAACATACGTCTTGAATCTTTTTATTTTAATCATTTAGGTTGTTGATTTTGAAATAATAATGCATGCGCTATTTCAAATTCTTTTTCAAAAGTGTCATATTTTAAATAAAAACATCTAAATGTCATTTCTAGTTTTCTATGCTAATATCGTTATCTATATATATCACTTTGTCTACTAACTTTGTTTTGTAGCATACATCTATATCTTGATTCCTTGGTGCCCCAAACAAGGGGGAGCATACATCAAGGGGGAGCACTTATCCTTAGAGTCAATATACAAGAAGAAGTTATCTGAGATGCAATAAGCAAGGGAGCTAACGAATTATTTGGGTTAATACAAGGATCGGCTAAAACCGTAATGATAAAAGACTTCACTAAGATATCAACTCACCTTATATAAGTAATAGGACGGATTGTCAAATACAACGAAGGATTTATTCGTACTCCAAATACTTCACCTCCTTCACTTCAAAATAACCCTCAACCTTAAGGTCCTCTTCTCATACCTTCAGCTTATATACTTGAAGTACCTACCTTCTTTTCAAGCCTTCCTCTCATTTCTCATAACCTCGTCTAAATTATCCAAGAAACACAAAACTACCTCAACCTTATTTCTCATGTTGGTCTTCGTCATCATTACTCACAACCCAATATACTTGGATCACCTACATTTTCCTTATCCCTTCAAACTATACACTCGAAGTACCTACCCTCTTGACTTGCCTACTTCTTACCTCTCATAACCTTTTCTAAACTATCCAAGAGACACACAATCACCTTCACCCTTATTTTTCATATCTTCTACTCAATCCTATATACTCGGAGCACCTATCCTCTTCTCATTCATCTAACGCATATACCCGGAGCATATACCATCTTCTTATATCTTCGTCTCATATCCACATAATACCTTTTTGCTTCGACAAAAGGGGGAAAAGGGAGTGTAAACAAGTAACTTTTAAACTTTACTATGTGTTATAGTTTACAAAGTTTTTCATCATCAAAAAGGGGGAGATTGTTAGTGCAAATATTATGATATTTAACCTATACGATTTCTTTATGTTTTAGTGATGACAAATATGTGACTTGTAATACATAACGTAAAGTGCGCAAGTTACACGTAATCACAAACATCAAGCATACATAATTACATCTCTCGACGTCTCCAGTCTACATCAACAAAACCGACATTTGTTTACACCCACGTAAATCACGGTAAGGAAAGTATCAAACATCATTAGAACTTGTAGGGATATCAAATAAATAAGATTTTAATCTTAAACTTTATATTTTTATATAAATATACCAAAAATATTTCTCAAAACTTATTTAAATAATTTATTTTTGAATTATAAAAGAAATGATTTATTTGTAATTAGAATTGAATTTCAATATCTAGTTCTTTTCCCCCCCATAAAACATTTTAAACTTTTAACCAAAAATTTTGTCACCACAAAAAGACAAAATAGGAAAGGCGTCTGTCGGGCGGGTCACTAAAATAGGACGGCGGCTCCTTAATGTGTCCGGCGGCCTACCCTAATATGATTCTGGGACACCGTTGACAGACTGCAGTTTATCGCAGCTCCTATAAATAGTGGGCCACCTCCAAACCATTTTCACTCTCTTTTGCACACATTTTTCCAGTACCTTCCTCTCTCGTCTAAGATCTCACTAAATATTTCTAAACTCTTTGATCATTTAAACTTGTATTTAATCTTGTTTAAAATGTGATTCAATCATCCACATTCTCCCTTTCCTTCCTCAATGAACGAGAAGAAACTTCGTTCATCATTCAAGATCCAAAATTAATGTTATCTAGTTTAGTCCATTGTAACACTTGTTACCTATAGACCAGTCCATATCTTTCAATCATGTGAATTTTGTAGATCCGATAGTGTAGATATAATCCGGAAGTGCAGTTTGATGGTGAGTGGTTTATATTTCGGTCCCCTCAAAAGACAAGTATGGTGGAAATTGTGTTCTAGCTAAGATTAGGACTGCGACATTTAGCTTAGTGCTAAAATTAATGTAAGCGACCGCGTTGTTATGTTGTTTAGGCCATAAAAAACAAGTTTGTTAGTTTGGCCATAAAACATAACGGTTTGGTTGTACCCAAGAAGACTCGACATCTAGCTTAGTGTCGAAAAAAAAATTAAGCATTGGTATAAGGTATTCCTCTGCCGAAAGGGAGCTTGTTGATTATTAATAACTCTCGAGTTTGATACTTTAGGAGTGGGGAGTGGGCAAAGAGACTCGTATCGAACCACTATAAATCATCATGTCCGGTTTGTATTTTCTTTTACTTCCGCATTACTTATTTCTTTACATTTATCTTTACTTTTACACATGCATTGTGGCTTAATAATTTGTGATTGTTATTTAATTTTTTTAGTCAAGGTTGTTGTAGCTCTTTGTAGTAAACATTGTGAGTATGGATATAGAGTGGTAGAATATGTGCTAGTTATGTAATTCCAATATCAACAATTCGCAATTAGCTCAACAAACTTGATTGAGGTGGAATATATACACATGATCTATCTGAAAACCTCTTCTAAGCGGTCCCTTTAATAGGCGGCCCCGCAAATGTACTAAGGGCGGCCCCCATATAGTTTACGGGAACCGCCCAGAGAATGATTAATAATTGATAAAAAAGATTAAAGTTTTAAAAGGAAACGTATTCAGTCCCCCTCTAACGGTTTTCCTCAAAATTTGAATCAAAATATTATTTTGAATAAAATATTTCTTTGAAAAATCCAAATTTTTTTTTAAATGTTATAAAAATGCTTAACATTTTATAAAAATGTGGGTTGAATAAAAGTTCCTTTGATTCAAAATGCATTAAGCAAAATGGTTATTCACTTTTAAGTGATTAAATTTCATAAATGAAAATTAACTACTAATAACTTGTTTACAAATAATTTTCATTAATTGTTTTTTACATTTGTAATCCATTACGTATTTAATAACAACACGGTGATTCATGGGGCTGCCACTTTAGACACGCCGAAACCCTTTAATTATTTCTATCAACATTTTTAGGCATTATTTCTATCAACACGGTCCCCTTAATTATTAAGGGGGCCGCCCACTTTAACACGGCCGGTCCACTTAATTTTAAGGGGGGCGCCTATCTGAGAATTTTTTTTTTTTACGATTTTGACGTATGTTTTGTAAATATACAATTATCAAAATCACTCAGGAGGTACCAGTAATATTATTTTATATATACTCTAGTCGTCAAATGAATGAAGTTGAAGACGAGAGAAAAATACTTGACATTTTTAATTGACTTTTCGTTAGGTTAAGTAAACTTAAATAATTTTCAATGAAATAATTAAGTTGTCAAGATTTTTGGATCGATAGATGGTTTAGAGATGATTGACGAAATTTTAAAAGACCATTTTAATTAAGCCGTTGTCGTTAATTAAAAGAAAATACAACATTGATTACTTCGACGAAATAAACAAGTTGTCAACCCGAGAGAGGATTTGAGTACGTTAATAAATCAACTTCTTTATCAATTTAATACAATAATTACGTCAATGAAAAAAGTATTTTCACGTTTTGTACTATTTAAAAAATGATATAATAAAAGAATGGACTTAAAAGTTTGATGCGAAAGATTTTGGATAGACGTAGTTTATTGTCACTGTAGAACGATGCGAACGTCGTAGTCGAAAGAGTTTGTTTCCATCCATATGATTTTTGCTGCTTGGCCTTTCTGGCGTAAGATGAAAAACTAAAAGCCTAACTTCTATGTAATAATTACCCACTAACTCACTTTTTCTTCATCTACGCGAGTTCGCTACTATTGGACATAAATATTTCCAATTTCTCTAAACTAAGTACGTATACTGAATTCTAATTTCAACTACGTGAGAAAAACGAGTTCATAATGAACAAAATCCTTAAATCAAAAAGTCCTACACATGCATATTCTAGTGAAAGCATTCGCAATATTACCATAAGCTTAAATTAATGTTCTACTAACTATAAAGTAAATTTATTTGTTTAGCATATACCCCATGTAGCATAATAATATATATTCATTTAACACATAATCTAAATTCTAAGAAGTTTGGAAAGGAGACATACCTTTGCCTACAATGTGTTTACTTCAACATTTTCAAGTAAGAAAGCTTTGAAGGAGAAAACTTTTGGAAAACCCGTCAAAATATTTTAAGAATGTATTTGCTCGTCGGATTCCAAGAAATGTTAATGAACAACTCCACTTGAATGTTGTAACGACTCAACCACTTGGAGCCTAATGTCTCATGGGTCCAAAGTTGTTAGTCCCAAACATATTTTGCATATGTTGCATTTGATTCAGATACATATAAGGTGGACATATTCACCACGAAAAGAAGTTTGGTTGTTGTGAATAATTCCACATTGAATGATTATTATTAGGGTAATTTTGTCTAACTTGATCTCTCCTAGGTTGTGGTGTTTTAGACCGAGGGTGAGAGTTATTAGTTCTTTTTAGAGAAGAAGTCTTAGATCTTGTTTTAGGCTTAGTAAAGCCAACTCCGGGTTTTAAAGAAGGTTTATAAAAATGTTTTACTTCGTCTTCGATTACAATGGGTATTTTAGTATTGTTTATAAGCATAAATTTTTTGTCTTAGGCTTGAGTTTGATTCTACTACTTTTTCTTTAGACTCAACCTCTTGTGATTTAACAAAATTCACTTGTTTAGACTCACTAGTTGATCCTTTTGTAAAATTAAATCCTAGGCCGGATTTATCACCGGAAGGTTTTTGAAGATTTAATATTTTCTTAAGCGATTTACTACTATTATTAAATTGATTAAGCTTATAAATTTCTTCCTTAAGTTTTTTATTTTCAAATCTAAGGTCTTGACATGTTTTACATTCTTCATTGACCTCTTTACCTGTTTCTATTTTAGATAGTTTATTTTTTAGTTCTAGTACTTCATTTTCTAATTTATTTTTGATTTGTTTTAGTGATTTATTTTTAGCCATGACTTTTAACCTATTTTTACATAGTCTATATAATTCATTATCTAAGTCTTTTTTCATCTAACAGATGATTGGTCATCACTAAGAATTCGGTTTCAAAGAAGAACCTCCATTAGAAGCTTTAGCCAGAAGACATATTTTAGTCTTTATGTCTTTTACTTCTTCATCTTCGTCGCTATCACTCCATGAACCTCCAGACAAAGGTCTCTTTGATCGTAGCTTCTGATAATTATGGACACTCTCTGAAGAGGTGATTGAATCCCCAATTAAAACAATTATTCTTTCTCCTTTGCTATTATCCGTCTTTATTACTTGAGATACCTTTTCTTTCATCATGTGATTTGGCCTTAACGAATCTTCCTCGTCTGGTGAAAAGATTTCTTAAGTCTCTCACAGCCATGGCGTATTCTTCACTACGACTGATCGGAAATTCGAACTATCTTTATCACTTCTGATTCTTTTTAGCTTTCAAGGCAAGAGATCAATTTTGTTCACTTTTCTTTTGACATTTCAGAATCATTCTTAAATTATTACTACATAAACTTTAAGTTCAATAAGTGTCCTCAAGCGAATAGAGATGTTTTAAATCCTTTTTGAATCTTCAAATGCCGTAACTTTCCACGCCTTTAGGAGAAGTGCCTTAAGAAATTTCCTAACATAATTTCTTGCTAGAAAAACTTCATCAAGTGCTTTAGACCTATAATAATAGTGTTAAATCTAGCAAAAGCATTATCTATCGATTCCTCTGTTTCGACGTAAATTGTTCATATTGTTGAACAAGAAGATCTATTTTATTATCTTTGACTTGACTATTACCTTGATGAGTGATTAATAAAGTATCCTAAATTTCTTTTGCGGTTTTACACATAAAAATTCTTTCGTATTCTTTACGTGGTAAAGCATTATAAATCACCATTTTAGCTTCATTATTTTTTGCAAGTTTCTTTTTAAGATCATCGTTTTGTTTATCAAAAGATAAAGTTTCATCCTTTTTAGTTTCAGGATTATATTGAATAGGAGGAAAATCACCATAGGTAATAACATGCCAAAGATCTGGATCTTTTGATTTCACATAAGTTTCGAATCTATTTTTCCAATAAATAAATCCATCACTTTCAAATAGTGGTGGTCTTTGCATAGATTGCCCTTCTAAATATTTTTCTGATTCCATAGATCGATTCAAGTTTTAAAATACAGTTATATTAAAAATCTTGTTTGACGTGGCTCTGATACCAATTGTGAAAAACTATAAGGGGGGTTGAATAGTTTACCGCTTTTTAAATTAATGTTATGCTTGTTTATAAAAATTTAGATTCGACTTTGTGTGATATGAAAGACAAGTATGTAAGGTAAAATGACAGTGAAATATAAAGACAAGAGATTATAGAGTTAAATGAATCAAACACAAACACAAGGATTTATAGTGGATCGGTAACGAAGCACCTCTTCGTCCTACTCCACTCCCCGAGCACCAAACTCGAGAGTTATCTTCACTATGTCAACAAACTCCCTTTAGGCGGAGAAAACCGTACACGACTTAGCTAACACCAATTTCCGACAGTAAGCGAAATGTCGAGTTTTAAACCTAGCTAGAACCAATCTATCACAACACAACACACCACTTCACGAAAAATCACAACTTGGGTTCACTACACAACTTCTCTCTACTTTACAATTTTTCTTCACTTCACAACTTTACTTTGCATCACAACTTCACTTCACCAAGAAATAACACATCTCTCCTCCACAACAATATACCTCCACTTGAAAACATTCACTATCCACCACCAAATATTGGAAATCAAGATTTTCCCAATCCTCCAAACATCTTAGATTTTGTTCATCCAAACGACATACCTTACCTCCACAACATGTTTTGTCAATGTTGTAGCACCACAAGGCATGAAATCTAAATGCTCTAAAACCGTGTCAACTACATGTTCTTATACATTCGATACCACCTCGGCTCTTCATCACACCCACCTTACTTTCCACATTAGCCGCATAGCAATCTCACCTCAACCCTCGTATTATATGGTAAAATGACATTTATCCCAAGATTTAGGATCTTTAATTGTTTTCTTTTTCTAGTTTAAGATTATTATGTAATGGCTTTAACACCAAATTTTATGTTTTATCCCTTATAATGGAATTAACATTATTTCATTTTGTTGTGTTGATGATGGATGTTTATTATATAAAATGTATATGTGTGCATATGTGGTTGTCATATATATATTTGCTTGTCTACTAACTTTGTTTTGTAGCACGCATCCATATCTCGATTCTTTGGTTCCCCAAGCAAGGGGAAGCATACACCAAGGGGGAGCACTTGTAACTTAGTCGTTATTTTTTACTTTGCATTCGTAACAAAGTGACTTAGCATTCGTCAAAAACAAGACTTGTAAGGACTGCCACTACAACACTTTTTGCTTCGACAAAAAGGGGGAGAAGATATGTAAACTTATCTACTAAATACTTATTTAGTAACTTTTAAATAAGCATGAGTTTATATTTTGTCATCATCAAAAAGGGGGAGATTGTTAATACAAATATTCGCGCAAAAACGATATTTATATTTAATGATCTTCATGTTTTGATAATAACAAATATATTCTCATACTACGTAAAAGTTTATGTAAACAAGTTATTTAGTCGAAAGTTTACTTGACGACGACAAATCACTTAAGGTATGAATATGGCATTATTAAACATAGTTAATGATCAAAGAAAAATATTATCATTTGCATAAACCCTTTCTTATCAAATGATTTAAGTTAACACATGGTTAATTATAAGCTAGTTATATTAATCATGTAAGACAAAATAAGATTAACCATAAGTGGAAACAATATTTCCAAATCTTTACAAATCTTCCCAAATCTATAAAATCTTTCCTTATTAGTGATAAAAAATATTTTGTTCTAGAAGAATCTAATAAATTAGTTTTATTAAGTACAAAACAATATTTTGTATAGAATTGGTGTTAATCACAAAATGACAAATGTTGTCCCAGCTCCACCCACAGATCCACCAAATACAAGGGACGGATCCAGGAAATGGTGGATCCGTAAGTCGCACGGACCAGCTGTCTAGGAAAGATTTGAATTTCAAAGGTTTGCCTATAAATAGCAACGTTAAGCTTTCATTTTAAACAACTCTTGACAAATATTTTTCACATACATCTTTTATCTTTTATATTCATTGATCATTATACTTGTTACATAATCCATTACAAGTGATCAACTCATTCCACTCTTTAGTGAAGAACACTCAAGAAGACGTCAAGCTTCAAGTGTTAATAGTAAAGTTGTGTCATCACGTTTGTAATAATCATTCATCTTGTATATCTTGTGTTGTGTGCTGTATGTATCATATGTGTATGATAGGTTAGTATTTAGGCCACAAAATACATAGTGTGTTAGATTGGTTCTATCTCAAAGTAGAACTCGGTATTTAGCTTAGTACCGGAAAAAAGTATAAGCGACGTGTACGGTTTTCTCCGCCTAAAGGGAGCTTGTTGACATAGTGAAGATAACTCTCAAGTTGGGTATTTAGGGAGTGGAGTAGGGCGAAGAGGAGCTCTGTAGCCGAACCACTATAAATCATTGTGTCATTAGTTTAATCTTTCTTATCTTTACTTGTTCATATTCGTAAATTACTTATTTACCTATTGCATCGCTATCATATACACTTGTGTATATCTCTTGAGTTCACATAAGTCGATAATCTAGCAACCTTAAGCTTTCATTTTAAAATAACTATTGACAAATATTTTTCACAAACATCTTTTATCATTTGTATTCTTTGATCATTATACTTGTTACATAATCCATTACAAGTGATCAACTCATTTCTCTCTTTAGTGAAGAACACTCAAGAAGACGTCAAGCTTCAAGTGTTAATAGTTTAGTTGTGTCATCACGTTTGTGATAATCATTCATCTTGTATATCTTGTGTTGTGTGTTGTGTGTATCATATGTGTATGATAGGTTAGTATTTAGGCCATAAAATACATAGTGTGTTAGATTGATTCTATCACGACGTATACGGTTTTCTTCGCCTAAAGGGAGCTTGTTGACAATGTGAAGATAACTCTCAAGTTGGGTACTTGGGGAGTGGAGTAGGGTGAAGAGGAGCTTCGTAGCCAAACCACTATAAATCATTGTGTCATCGGTTTGATCTTTCTTATCTTTACTTGTTCATACTTCGTAGATTACTTATTTACTTATTGCATCGCTATCATATACACTTGTGTATATCTCTTGATTTCACATAAGTTGATAATCTAAGTTTTAATATAAAACGGTAAAAACTATTCAACCCCCCTTTTAGTTTCCACAGTAAGTCGCAACAGGAGGTCGGCGAGGATCTTTTAGATACTCATGGAATGGTGGAGGCTAATAAAAATGGGGTGATAGTCGGTGGGGATGTTTTAGATACATGTGGGACAGTACAGACTAATAAAAATGGGCTAAATAAAATAATAATCAATAAATGGAGCAACGTATAGCTGAGATGGGCTGAGGGACCTAGCCTACACAACTAAAAGAATATCCCATGACAAATACAATGGCGTTTCATGCCAATTTTAGTATATGTATATAATATGTGATTTTGGGTGGTAAGACATTGCTTTATATGTTGAAACATCTAGACCAGAAAAGTCGACTCTCTCTAGGCGATTATTAAACCCTAAGTGCCCTAAAAGTCGTCATCAAATTCCTTCCTAATTCTTTTGTTTCTTTCATCAATCTGTAAAAAGAGAGTGATTAACTCTTTGTTTAATCATAATCTTTGATCAGATCCATTATAGGTTGCAAAGTTTTAGGGTTTTGGTGAATTCAATCCTTAAGGTTTTAAGATTCGACCTGTTCTTTTCATTAGTGTCCTTTAGGTTTTGTGTTTACTATTCAAACTATCTTGTTTGTTGCTTCTTTGTATCCTAAAGGCTGTAAACTTGAATTATCATCTCTGATCGAGCAAGGGTTTTTCAGATTTTAGGGTTTTAATTTTTTTCGTGGTTGTGGCTGGTTTTCTATGCTTAATTCTTAACCCTCGCTGAGCTTGATCAGTTAGGGTCTTTCTCTTGTTTGATTTGCCGGTTGTGATTTGGTGTGGGATTTGCATTATTTATGCTTGGGTACTGGTTTGTTTGGTTTGTTTAGGTTTCTTATGTTACGGATATGGAACGCGGTTTTTTAAGTCAGAAAGAGGGTGGGGGAGGGAGAGGGGTGAAGGAGAAGCAACAAGGATCGACTAATATCAGTACACCGGCTACTGGTGACTCGGCTAATGATACAATAAAGGATACTGTTATGATGTCTTCTGATGGTGATAAGCTTAATAAGGCGTTGGGTACTAATCCTGATACTATTACTCCTAAGGTTGTGAATGAGGTGGGGAGAATGATGTTGGTACTCGACGTGCTATCTCGACACCAAATCCTGGTAAGTCGAGTTCGTATGCTAATGTTATAGGTAAACCAAGTAGGACGAAAGATAATTTTCGTACTTTGTTCACACCGGCGGGTAATGATATTGATGTGGTTGTCCCGGTGGAGTCCATTAGAACTATAAGTGAACGATTTGCTAATACTACATATGGTTTCTTCTTAGGAAAATGGGTGGCCTACCCTGTTGTTGCTAACTACGTTAGGAACACTTGGGCAGGGTTATTCTCTTTTCAACTTAGCTCCATGAATAGGTTGGATGCAATGCTTGAAAATGATCCATGGTTAATTCACAATAATCCGCTTATTCTAAAAAAGTGGCATCCAGATGCGAACTTATTAAAATAAGATGTTGGTATTGTTCCAGTTTGGGTTAAACTCTATGGTGTCCCTGTTACGGCATTTAGCGAGGATGGCTTGAGTGCCATTGCTACTAAAATAGGCACTCCTTTAATGCTTGATTCTTATACGTCTGATATGTGCATGCAATCATAGGGTAGGTCAAGCTATGCTAGACCTATGATTGAGCTTCGAGCTGATGTAAAGTTGAAAGATAACATTGTGGTGGCTATGCCTAAAATTACTAGGGAAGGCTTCTATACATGTAATATTCGTGTTAAGTATGAGTGGAAACCTCCTAGTTGTGAGTGTTGTAAGGTTTTTGGTCATGTTCAAGAGGAATGTCCAAAGAATATAGATGCCGATGAGACGGAAAATTTGAAGAAGCCTAGTCAAACTCATAAAGGTGTTCCTGTTTTGGAACAAACAAAACAAGCGGATTTAAACAAACAAAACAAGTTTTGGAACCTGTTTTGAAAAAGCCTTCTGCCAACACTAGCGGAAATAAGAAGAAAAATGCGGAGCCTACTAAAGAGGTTAGTAAGTCAAACCCTTTTGATGTGCTTATCTCAGTTGAAATGATGTGGAGTTGGGTACCAATGGGGGGACTTTAAATTTAGCTAGCCAAGAGGCCAACTCTAGTGGATCCGCGTTTTGGAATGTAGATTCTAGTAGTCCCACTACTACTCTAATTGTTGAGAAAATTGATAAGATTGAAAAATTAATTATTGATGGGAAAGTTACTTTGGTGGATGATGAGGAAAAACCTTTGGAAAAGATTGTTCTTTTTGTGATTATGACAGTGCGGATTCAGTTGATAATGAAATGACTAATTTTTTTGCTAAGAAGGATGGCATGGTACACAGAGTTTGCTTGAGCAATGGAAGGAATCTTACGAAAATGATGACTACGAATACGACTCATACGATGATGATATGTATGAAGGTCAGAAAATTCCTGATAAGCTTCAATCTATTTGTGATAACTTACATATTAAAGTTCAGGGTCGTAAGAAGAAATAGTTTTCTTGTATTATTGTTTCTTTTCTAGGTTTAATCTAGTTGTGTTTCTTCCTCAAAGGAAGTTGTTTGCCTATGTAACGGGTGGAGATGTGAGACTCACCCTCATCCTTTGTATTTAATTGTTTTTTGGCGTAATAAAATTTACCGGAGATACCTTTACCCAAAAAAAAAGAAACAACTAGACCAGAGAGGTGTGCAGTAACAAATAAACATTCAACATGAGTCTGCAATCTTAGCCAATTTAAAAATAGAGACAAACATCAGTCAAACTCATTTGATGACAATTTCTTTAAGTTGTTGGCAAATCGTTGTCTATTTTGAGGAGAGTTCAATTTCTTGATTTGGTAATTAAACAGCGATCAACTGCTCTTCTTTGTTTACTCGTTCTGATGTGTAAGTTTAATGTAAATAATTTCATAACATTTTCAGTATCATTATTATGAGTAATGTTTTTTGTTTCGAACTTTTCAAGTTAACCGAGCTCTTTATATTTCTGGTATCTGGTTGCATAAATGAAGACAAACCTTTGAAAAATTTGATGCATTTTAATTCTGGATACAAATAATTTACATCCACTTAATTACTGTTCAATGATGAGTAGATATATTGTCTTTTTCTGTAGAACGTTATAACACCAATGACTAAGAAAAAACTACTAAATATCACCTTGCGAAGAAACACCTTGCTTGGGGCTTTTCGATCAACGTGAAGCTCAAAGGAACTAGGGTTCGAGTCCAACAAATGCTAGTAATTTGTAGTTCACCCGGGCCATTTACTCAAAAAAAAAAAAAAAAACTAACGTGCAGGCCATACAACACTTGTTTACAAATATTACTATCCCTCCGTCCCAAAATAAGTGTCTATTTGATTTTTGAGTCAAATTATTCAATTTGACCTTAAATATATTTTTTTGTTATATAACACTTGACCGAAAATTATTGTCATATTATTTTGCACTCAAGTATTCATTATTTTGCCATCAAAGATTATATAACGCTTCCGCTTCTCTATCACTTATAATACCAAGATGAAATTAACAAAACGGCAACGAGACAGGAAAAAATCAAAGAAATCATGAAGAGTCGCATTACTCCGAATCCAAGACGCCAACTGCCAGAACATAGCCAAAAAGGAGGCATGAAAATAGGCGCTCCCGAAGCCCGACACTAGTTGTCAGTGTCTTCAAAAGACTCAAACAAAACAGACCTCCTTCACCAAGGCCCAGGCCGCGGAAGGTTTATGAAAAAAAAAATTGTCTATTAAACATAAAAAGGTTTATGAAAAAAAATTATTACATTTTTTATTTAAAAAGTCATGACCCGGCCGGTTTGATCAATCCGGGTCAACCCGGGTTAATGAAAAACCAGCGGTTCAATCCGGTTCTCAAATAAGCAAAAACCCGGTCACATCCGGCCCGGTCTCCGAGCCGGTTCACGGTTCAACCGGCCGGATCAACCCGGTTTTTAAAACATTGCTTACAATTTCTCAAAACTTTCCTTGAAAAGCAACCTATACATGGATTTCAATTGCATTTAAGGTATGTTTGACACTAGTACGAGCTGGAGCGGGTTGCTGAAGCTTTTTTCGAAACGTTAGTTTAACTAGCATTCCATTTAGTAGCTTATTTTTTTTACATGCTCCTTCAAGCTGTGTCAGCCAAACGAGACTTATTTTTAATGGTAGCTTATTTTTCATGCTATGATAAGCTCTGATAAGTTCGGGCGCCAAACATGCCCTTAGTCTTATATGGAGTAATTATAATTAAGGGTTCAAAAAATTGTGAAAATTGTTTACATTTTAGTCTCAATTAATTTTATATAAAATTTCTACCTGTTCATTTTCGAATATAAACAAATTACTAGCTTATAATTTTTTAAATTACTTTCTACAATTATAAAAGCAATTCTTTTAATTGTTTAAGAGTTTATAAATGTAACCATCCCAAGCGACATCTTTATATTTTCCGGCAACTTAAAATAATGATAATCACTCATCTTTCAAAAACTTTGTAGAATAATGTGGACTAATAAATTTTTTATTGTAGCAGTAACGTTCTATAAAATTAATAAAAATGATAAACCTAAATAAAATTTGAATTGAACAAACTGTGCATGTATTTTTTTAAAGATGTATTTGATGACCTTGTCATCGTTTACTCGTTCTGCTGGATTTTTTCAATTGGAGGAGATAGCTTTTATGTTCAAATTCCTTTTACTATAAAAGGATTACTAAGTTACATATAATCTCACAAATCTCTTGAGCTACCAAGTATTGATTAAGAACAAGACTTTTGCCTCTCACTAATGACGTCCCGTTTCCTTTTAGTTGGTCTCTTGTTGGCGACATTTACTCTAGTTGCTTTGGCTTCAGACCCTGGTTCTCTTCAGGACTTTTGTGTGGCTGATAATAGTAGCAAAGGTAAAAAATTAATTTTCAATAACGTTCATCATCATATTCTAATTTACTATTTCTATACGTGCTTATGGAACTTCTATTTGTGTTGTGACAGTACTAGTGAATGGTTTCGTTTGCAAAGATCCAAAGATGGTGAAAGCAGAAGATTTTCTTTTCAGAGGGTTAGACAAGATGGGAAATACAACAAATGCGGTTGGGTCTAATGTGACAGCTGTGAATGTAAATCAGTTGCCAGGACTCAACACTTTTGGTATTTCCATGGTTCGTATCGACTATGCTCCATGGGGTCAAAACGCTCCACACACTCACCCACGAGCCACTGAAATATTGGTTGTAATTGAAGGAAGCCTTCTAGTCGGTTTTGTCACATCTAATACTGACAACAAGCTCTTCACACAACGTCTTGAGAAGGGTGATGTTTTCGTGTTTCCACAAGGTCTAATTCACTTTCAACAAAATGTTGGGAAAGGGTATGCTCTTGCTATTGCAGCTTTGAGTAGTCAAAATCCGGGTGTCATTACCATTGCAGATGCCGTTTTTGGATCAAACCCTGATATCTCTGATGATATTCTTGCAAGGGCCTTTCAAGTTGACAAAAAAGTGATTGACGAAATTCAGTCAAACTTCTAAACACCTATTTTGTTATAGAATTGTTATCTATTGTAAGCTTTACTACAGTCTTCGGTTCAATAATGTTTGTTTTGTCTCGTATTGTTTTGCTATATATTTATAAATGAATTGAATAAAGGAAATATATATATATTGTGTGCATCGTCATTTTCATTTTCTATGTCTAATGAGTCGATAAGTAACATCTGAGCTTAAAACTTTGTTACTTAAAAGGAATCATCAACCATACAACAATTCCGTAACATATCAATTAAGAATAATAATATGCGAGTCACTTTGTCGGAGGTCGTGGTACTCTCG
The DNA here is from genome assembly GCA_026074375.1 of Tanacetum coccineum. Taxonomy (NCBI): domain Eukaryota; kingdom Viridiplantae; phylum Streptophyta; class Magnoliopsida; order Asterales; family Asteraceae; genus Tanacetum; species Tanacetum coccineum. The sequence continues at coordinate 44,460 of BQNB010007819.1, read as the reverse complement.
GTTTTACCTTGCGGTAAGAGTATGGTTTGTCTACATTCAACTTTCTAATACGCCGCTCTAACGGGATTGGTATTGTTGTTGTTGAATATATGAGACACTAATTTTAACCTTTGATTAAAGTTCTATAATATATCTAAGATTGTCATCGCATAATTTTGGACATATATGCCTAACAATTTTTTTTGGTAAAGAGTTCACGGTATTTTATTACTTCAAAAACCGATTCTATACGATGGATGAGGATGAATTCCACATCTCAACGCGTTACATAAGCGAAAGCTAACATAACAAGCACAACTACTACCAACGGGCATTTGGTCCAATGGTATGGAGGTTTTACCCTCCTAGGCAAGGTCTCATGTTCGAGTCTTGTCTAGGGCGATAGGGGTTTCCTCCCGCGTGTGTAAAGGGAAGGGTGGGTTTTCAGGCATATCATGACTTTTATACAAATCATCATTATAAGGGTCGTAATCATTATCCTGTTTTGTTTTAATCCATTATTCCAACAAGCTATTATTACCATAACCACTCTCATTGCCACTTTTCAAACTCACTGAAGCCATATAACCTGCAGTATAATTGAACACCTCTTCTACTTCACTATCACTATCCGCAATACTCGTAAAATCAGCCTTATATAACGGCTTCCCGTCATCATCCAAAAACATAAGTTTCCTCTCAAGAATTTTTCGTTCTAGTTGATCAATCATTTCTACAATAGGAGTAGTACTAGAACTACCTGGTGCCACATTAAAAAAGATCCCTTCCCAGCAGCCTTTGAATTCCCCCCATTCGTACCTAAGTCATCATCGTTTTCAACAGAATTAAGAGCGTCAAACGGGTTTAAAATACTTATATCTTATCTAGACAATTCAGCTTGCTTCTTTTTACCACTTGTGTTGGCACTATTCTTAATAGAGATAGGTTTGTAAAATTGTTTTGTCGGCTTTAAACCCACCTTTGGACCAACTAGAACACCTCTAGCAGCTTGTCTAGGATTCCTCAAATTCTTCACCACATCCGAGACGATCTTCTTAAGACACTCATCCACAAAGTGGCCAAATACCTTGCAACTCGAATACATGAGAGGTATCCACTCATACTCAACGCGTATAGTGCACATATAGGACCACTCACCAACAAGTTTTGGCATAACCACCATGATGGTATCTTTCATCTCCACGTCGGCTCGAAGCTCTCAATCATTGCTCTAGCATAACTTGACCTACCCCATGATTACATACACACAAAGGAGGACCAAGTTTTATAGCAATGACAATTAATCCATCCTCGCTAAGCGCCATCATAGGAACACCATGGAATTTAACCCAAACCGGAACATTACCATCATCTTCCTTAATTAAGTTCACCCGGTTCCACTTTTTCAGAATGAATGGAGTGTTGCGAATGAACCAAAGACCATTCTCAAGCATTGAATCCATTCCATCCTTAGAGCTAAACTTGAATAAAAATAAACCGTTAGACGAGTTTAACATTTGTTTGACAAGTCCATATTTATTGCAAGTGTTCTTGACATAGTTATCAACAAGTAGGCACACCATCTGTTTTCCAGAAAAGAAATCATAAACTGTATCAGCAAAACGTTCACTAATTGCTCGAACAGATTCCAATGAAATAGCCACATCAGCCCCATTCCTTGCCAGTGCAATTAAAGTGCCGAAGTTCACACTTTTCCTACTCGGTTCACTTGTAAGCAATTTAGCATACGAAGTAGGCCTCGATAAAATCAGACCAGAATTATTAGGATCAGTAGTAGGCGAATCAGTAACATTAATTGGGACAACAGAAGCCTTAATCAAAGGAACATTAACTTCGTTCAAATCAACAGTAGAACTAATCGATGTCGAACGTTGCACCACATTCCTTTCCTGCGTACCATTATAATTCCCCAAAACAATCACCTTTTCACCCGTATGACCACCCAAACTACTCAACACAGGCTTATCAAAAACAAAGGATACCACGTTGATAATATCCTTAGCTACGTCAATAGCCGAGCCTATTATGTTCCCTTTACGCCTCTCCCTACCCCACTCCCTATTCGGACTAAAAAACCGCGTTCCATACCCGACAGATATGAAACCTACACAAACCAGTATCGGTTGTACCTAAACACTACGCAAACAACCTTAACTACGCTCGACAATTAACCACGTCCAATATTAGATGAAGATAACCCAACAATGCAACCTAAACGTGAAAGATCAGAATAGCACAATAGAAAATGAAAGTGCAATATCTCTCACCAAAATCCCAGCAAATATGTATAATAGGCACCAACACACACGACTTCAACAACAAGAATGAAACCCTAAAAGGGTTATTGTCAATAAGTTCCCAGCAAACCACTCCAGCGAATTACGACCAAACAAGTAAACCCCTAACATATAAGTATTAGGGATCAAATCAAGAAAAGATCGTGAAAGAAAACCCCTATAACACGATTTATATGTAAAGCCCTAAAAAGCGATTCTAACAACCCTATCAACCTAACAATATAAAACTGGAGGATTATAAAAAATCCACACAGAATGTAGAATCACTATACACGATTGTTATTGAATAGAATAGATCGACCATATTACAAAAAAATGAATTTTGGTTTTTTTTTGTTGTCAAAGTCGTCAAAAGGGGAGCATTAAATAGTCGATTGATTATTAGGTACTTAGCCAAACAATTTTTCTCTTTTGTTAAGGAATAAAGAATTTCAAAAAAATCCAAACACCCTACTAAATACTTATAGAGAGACATGCATCACAAATAGAATCGATCTGCATTGCTGTGTGAAGAGTGGCATGCATTCTTAGGGTTATATTAAAAGCTTGTCATCTTGCTTTTATTCACTATTACATACCCAAAATTTTGAATTTTGATCTTTGTGTGTATTTGGCTCATGTAAAACGACCAATTTACCCTTATTATTGTAACGACTCTATTGACACGGAAGGGTAAAATGGTTATTTACATGAGCAACACACAAATCGAGAAATTCAAAGGTTTGGGTATATAATAGGAAAAAAAAAGGCTACCCACAATTGGATAAAGTGACAAGTTAGATGAATTTATATGTAACGTTTATATATTATCTATAAAACATTGTTGTTTAATATGAGTGGTTATCGACACATCTATAATTGCTTATTTTCAACGAAATTGGTTGACAAATTGAGAAGTAAAAGCACGTTAACATTCATCAATGACTTCTAAACTTTAATGAAGGTAAAGTTCTAATAGTCGCACGTCTAGCAACTAGCAAGATAGCCAAACTTGCACTAAAAAACATCTCTTTAGTGACACATTTAGCGACACTGTTCGAAGTCGCAAAGTTGCGACCCATAAAGCCACTCTTCAGGTTTGCAGATTCAAAGAACATGGGAAGGTCACGACTCCAAAAGCGGCAAATGATGCATATTCAATGAACATGAGTTGTTGTTGCACTCTTAATAAACACTTAAACCTGTTAACTAACACATTCGACACTAGTTAACTCTCACGCATTTGCTAATTGATGATGTAGGATTTGATAGTACTGTTGAGTTATAAAGACTAATCTAGGCTTCGAGCAGAGGCTTTGATGTTCATCTAGCAAAGCGTAAAGGAGGTAGGACTCTACTTACGCAGAATCTCATTGAGATCCTACTCTTAAGTAGAATAATATTGATGAAGGCTCCGAGATATAAGCTCCAAAAGCTATGCTTCGAGCGGAGGCTCTAATAGGCGGCCAAAGGCTCCTTCCCCGCTAGGCTGAAACGTTTGGAACATGGGCTTGACCCATATGTAGTTAGTTCGGGCTTTAAAATGCAATCTTGGAGAGCGAGTTAGGATTAGGGTTTCATATTTATATATACCCCTCTCATTGGAATCGTAAACTGTATCTCTTGTGTGTGTATTCAATAATAAATCTCTCTGGTTTGACCTCGTGGACTGCTATGGCTTTCCTATTCGTACATACCATGTTATATCGCGTATCTATTTACTTTCCGCAAGCGTTATTTTTATTTTTATTTGTTTATTAGACGGTGCGCATATGCGATATCCACAACAAGTACAAGACCACTTTGCAAACTAACGATATCATTCCTAGCTAAGGGTGAGCGGACCGCGGATCAGACCGGACCGAACCTATTCCGGTCCGGTCCTCAGTTCATCCTTTTCCTTATTCTCGGTCTTCGGTCCGGTTGATCCGGCCTGGTCCGGTTCGGTCTTATGAAAAAATTGCCAATATGTCTTGTTGGACCGAACCGGACCGAAGACCGAACCGGACCGGACCTACCCAGATCGGACCGGACCATTTCGGTCTGGTCTTCGGTCCGGTGATTTGGTCAAACTCAGTTTTGGTCCGGTCCGGTTTTCGTCGGTCCAGTCCAATTTTTGGACCGTGAGCACCCCTATTCCTAGCTATCTTGACTGCGCTTGTTTGAGTAGACTTTGCTATATATATTAGATTGAAGTTAGAGTTTTTGTTTGATATAGATTTTCTGCTGATTTGCTTGCAAAATTGAGTACAGATCGCCTTGTGATGCACCACCATAAAGTAATTTACTATCTCGAGTGGTATAACCTGTTGATACATCACTCAAGTGCCATAGTTTCCTCCAGTTACTCTAAATATAAATATTGCATATTCAACATATTTGTTTGCCCTATGTAACAGTATGGAATATCACCACAGACGTTTTAAGAAAACATGCACTTGTCGAGTTTCTTCAAGATTATGATGACTAGCACCGACAAAGATAACAAGGTGCTTAGCTTTATCATATTAATGTTCCTATTTGGATACTATCATATCCTTTATAAACCACACGTGATACCAAGATTAAGATTTACTATTGGCATTGCTTTCGTTAGGTTTATGTATCTACAGTTCAATCACGAAGATATCAGGTGATGCGATTCAAGTTACTCAACATTTTATGATGCAGAAAAATGCGTTTGAGTGGGGCTTATCGATGATCCCACATTCAGATGATGCGATTCAAGTTACTCAACATTTTGCCAACTTTTTTGTTAGATACCATCGTATTATTATTATTACCAGTCAGATATTCTAAGATTTTATATGGCCGGTTAAGGCTCAGTTACAATTACACTCCTATTTATTGTGGGAAGGCTGGGTAAGGCTCAGTTACTTGTATTTCAATTTTACATATGAAAAATTTCTTTTTGATCTTATTTCATATTCGTTTTCTGTTTTTGCAGGAAGGGATACGACGAAGTAGACGTGCGCAAACCGGTTAACCAATTTCAGTTTTCGTTCGGTCAACAGAACCAGTTTCGGTCAACGAACCAGTCAAAACCGGTTTGGAAACCTAAACCGGTTTGAAACCGGTTTGTGTACGGTTTGTAGTCGAACCGATCACACCAGTTTAGAACCGGTTAATGACCGGTTAACCACCCAAACCGGTTTTGACCGGTTTTTTTTTTTCGTTTTTCGTGATTTTGTACGCTACAAACCGAATAAACTTCAACTTTTATTTAATAGAAACCCTAATACATGAGAAACAAAATACATTGGAAAGCAAAATACAACAAAATGCAAGGAAATTTAAAATACAACATCAACAACATAATGCAAGCGAATTAAAAATACAACTTACTAATCGAAAATTAGTAATCATTTTCGGCTTCTTCGTTGCTCATCATATAATCATACCGTGGTCCTCCCGAAGACAGAGTGCCTTCGCTGCTAACATCTAGTGCAATTTCTTCATCGGATAGTGGAATGGCTTTATTTCGTTGCACCTCGTCATCCAAGACATATTCTTCAAAGTATAAGGGTATTTCAAGAGGGCATTTGTCTTGTTTACGCTCTTGAGCGTCCAAGTAATCCTTCAAACACATGTACATCTTTAAAGAAGCCGAAGAGAGTCTTGTTCTTCGGATTGACAACACCCTCCCACTTGTTGAAAATGCGGATTCAGAAGCTACCGAAGAAGCTTGCATACTTATTATATCCATGGCCATGTGGGATAGAACGAGAAACATTATTTCCTTTTCTTTTCAAAAACCTAAGACATCAAAACTTGCAAACTCTTTGGGATGAAGATGTGTGACAAAATCCAAATCGACATATGGCTCATATTCGCTAGACATTGTAGGATCAGTCCCTGCCTTTTTTTGTATGTGCTTTTAAACCGTTTAGCAAACGGCTATAATTATTTCTGCCACTCGCCTTCGATGAAGTAGCCCCACCACTTGTTTGAGATGATCGAGTTGGGTTACAATATTTTGTATAATAAAGATTATACAAACCTTCCAAAGATTCTTTAAAAGAACTTTTTGACTTAGTTGCAAAACCATTGTCAAAAAACTCCAAATCCGTACTTATCGACTTGATAATAAAGTCTACCCCGTTTACATTAAACATGGATTTATAGCGGCTGCACAAGTAATTATCAGTGGCATGTGTTGAAAATACTTCTTAAGTTTTTTCTTCATTGGTTTAATCATACTTGACAATATACCCCCCTCAAGTTCATATTCGCTAAATATTGTACTCACAAAGAAAATCTGTTGAAGTACCAATGAAGATGTTGGGTAGTAAACCCCTGATAAAATTTCTGTGGCATTGTTAAACACTTCAAGTAATTGGGTTAAAGATTGAATAATAACCTAATTTTCAGCCGGAAAACGATTACTTAAAGATTGAATAATAACCTAATTTATAGCCGGAAAACGATTACACCTATTCTTATTGGTTAAAAGGTCATGAAAATACCCCAAAGTAGTTTGTTGTTTCAAACCACTTAGGAACGTATGATAAGTGGAGTTCCATCGTGATGGAACGTCCTAATTTGGTCGTAAACAAGGTTTCTCTTCATTTTAACATAGCGTTGTTAGGTTCTTGCACTTGATTTAAAAATATCTTTTAACATTGTCTTAAAAGACTCTCTTATTGCATCAATCGCGGGGACCTTTAAACCAGTTTGCACAACCAAGTTAATGATGTGTGCAACACAACGACTATGATAAAACCTACCCCCATTGGTGGCTCGTATTTTAATTTTAGTTTATCCATGGCGGATGTGTTGTTGCTAGCATTATACAATGTAATTGACATAACTTCATCTTCCAAGTTAAAAGTGGTAAGGACTTTTATCAACATTTTAAACAAGGCTTCACCCGTGTGAGGAGACGGAAACTCTTCGAATGAAATGACCCGCTTCATTATTTGCCAAGTACCAGGTTTAATCTAATGTGCGGTAACACATATGTAAGAATCGGGCACCCCATGAGGAGCGGACCATACATCCGTTATTAGGTTGACACAAACATTTATGTTACCAAAACTATCAATTATTACTTGTTTAGCCGCTAACCATAATTTCATTGCATCACGTTTGAGAGTAGAGCGACTTACATGAGTGTATCTTGGTTGCATCGTGTTCTGGAACACCCTCGTTGTTTGCTCGTGGTCAAAGTGGCTGAATGGCAACGCTCGTAGAATTACCAAACCCGCGAATTGTTTACAAAGATAATCCAGATCGTACCTGAAAACACTCCCATCTCAAGCCATAGACGTTTGTCCAGCTTCCGGATTCTAGTTCTTCTATGCATTTATTACTTCACAATGCGTATGAGTTATATGATTCCTCAACATCGTGTTGAAACCCTGCGATAAGAAATGAAAGCAATGCTTGCATTGAGCTTTTTGCGAGTTGTCGGTCATTATGCAAAGGTTGAAGTCTTTTCAAATTTGGGTGTATCAATTGGTTGATATGATTTTACGAATTGTCAGTGCACTTGTTGAACCAACACCGGTGATAGTTGAGGAGGATGCGGATTCACTTGCCATTGAAAGAAATTCGATTTTGCTTTGGATAGTTTATTTGTTGCTTAGGATTGTATTGTAAGTTGTGATTTGAACTCTAACACAACACATCAATTTATAATTATTAAAAGTGCTAAATAACAAACACTACCCCCAAGAAGTCAGAAAAACACTCCTTCACGGGTCCCCCACGTTTTAAAAGCTTAATATTTAAAATTTGAAAATTTTGTATAGGCGCCCGGTCGGTTCGGGTTGAAACCGGTTTTTGGAAACCGGTTGAAACCATGTAAAACCAAACCAGTTCCAAACCGCTGGTTTGGCCAAGAACCGAAACCGGTTTGGTCAAAACTGGGGTTGACCGGTTCGGTTTTACAGTTTCAAACCGGAATCGGTTTTTAAACCCGTTTTTTTGTGCACCTCTACGACGAAGTGTACATCTTTACTGAAAGCCTTGCACGGATATAGTCCGTATGTGTATGGAGCAAACAATAAAAGATTTGTAAATATCGAAGTGCAAACTATTTCATCGAGTGCAACTTAGCAACATCAAAGGCTAAATTTTATTCAACATTTAAGATACAAATATTAGTAAAACATTTATGGGTTGGGCCGGGCTTCCTGAGGTTTTTTGGGTTGAAAATTTCAGCCCAATTCTTACATGGACTTGAATTCAATTAAATATTTTAAGTTTTCAACTAATTTTCTTAATTTGGTCTAGCGTCCAAACTGAACTCAGAAAAATATAGCTTCACAAATTACGGTTTAGATAAATTGAGGATCAAAATATCATGTTCCGATTAAGTTTGTAAGCCTCTATATAGAAAAGAGTCTTAGAATACCATGAAGATTAGTTCAACGGTAGCCGGAAGGGGACATGATCCATATGTCTTTTTAGTCACGGACTCATAGTGTTACGCTATTTACTTAGTTAGCCGCAAAAGGGTGGGTTTCATTCTACAATGACGAACAATGCATACTTTTGTCTTAAGAGTATTAGAGTATCCTAGTTACGAACCCTTTAAAAGGTTTATAATGTTGTGAAGTCATATTTTATTGCTAGTCTATATAGCTTTTCATTATATAAACTTATTTTCACTATATAAAAATGTTTAAAGCTCTATAAATGTAAGATACCTTAGGTATGTGGTGTGGTATAAATCATGGTTGTTAAGATCTTGATTTTGATCTTATGATCTTGCATTTTAAGATACAGTAAAACAAAAATGATCTTGATTTTACGTAGGATCTTTGCAAGCTTAAGATCTTAAAGGATCCCGAACTTAATTATAGGATCCTGATCTTAATTATAGGATCCTGATTTTAACTATAGAATCTTAAGATCTAATCTGATCCGATCTTACTTTCTCGAACCACAAATTAAAAATCTCAAAAGTTGTGGATTATGTTTCTCAAAGTAGACAATTAAGAAAATGACATTATAGTAGAATTTTAAGACCCTGATTCGATTTTACGTTCTCAATCTTATAAAAATAAAAATGATATTCAAATCTGGATCTTGTAAACCTTGGTATAAATGTTATGGTAATGAAAAAGTTCATTGTCATGAACCTTTTTGCTTTAATGTCATGTTAAACTATTTCAAGATTTATAAATCTTTTCATGTAACTACTTGGAAAGTGTTATGAAACAACGACCTAATAGCAACACATATAACCGATGAATGAAAGAAGAAAGTAGGGAGAATCGAGAGTAATATATTTCATTGACATTTACACAAAAGATGATTCTCATATTAGGTGTAGTGTTATCTGTTAGAGAACGGCTTAAATGTTACTTTATGAAAAGTCTGTTATTTTATTTAGCCACATGAAAATAATAGTCCAAAACACATGAGCATACAATTTTCATATAAAAAGTTTCTTTTGTATCTTTGTGTGCTTTAGATGTTTCCAAGCTATCCATCAGGGAGAGGCCTTGTAAATCATGTAGCATAGCCGTAACTCTTTGTAGTTGTGTCAAAGCCACCAAATCATGTTTTACAAGATCGAATATTAAGGTTTCTTGGCATGTAAAACATAATTCATACTATTTAATTTTTGATATAGGCAACTAATTATTATACTAACAAAGATTAAGTGTCAAACCCACAAAATCTTGAAGCTTAGATAACATGTCAAGAGTGCAAACCAAGGCTTTAGTCAAACAATTCAAAATTTTGTTTGACAAAACCATAGCAACAACATCAAGTTCAATATCTATAGTATTATGAAATTCAACACTTAAACATCGTGAGTGTGTGCTACAACTTCTAAGTAATCAAAATTTCAATCAATCATATTAACTAGTATGCTAGTCTGATAATATTACCTTTTTTTCACTCAAATACTTCCAATCCGTAAAATGTATCATAGTATGAGATCAACCAATACTTGCAAAACAATATTTTATAATAAATTCTAAAAGGTTTTTGGTTTCTATTTACTTGGCAACATTTTGAACACCAAAAATTATGAGTGAAACGTAATGAATGATGCTAACCTAATTAGAACATATACTAAACCAATGTCAATTTCAAAATTATTTGGCATTAGTCACACATTTTTTCCTATAATATCTCAAGTATACACAAAACAATACTGCCTTCAAAATTAACAACACAAAAAAAAAACAAATTTTCACTAATAAATTAACCACCGATTAATAACCTGGAATAATCTGATGTATAACATATTCTTGTTATTAGATACTTAATTTGAGGGCTAAAACATGGTTGGAGTAGTATTTAATGTTTTGCCATAACCTTGTACTAATTAACAAAAACCATAAAAACTACAAATTTTACTTTTCCCAATGTAAGTAACAAGAGAAGTAATGTGACATTACTGTTCATCTCAACACAATTACAGCTAAAGAACCCGATTAGTTGATCAATAGATCCATACCTTCGATCAAGCTGAAAGAAGTGCAATATTTAACAATAAAAATTGATAATATTGGTAGGGTTCTAAAGAATCATAATCATATCAGCATAAAACGGAATAAAGATAGTACCTTGAATCAATTTGAAGAAATAGAATAGAGAAGATTAAGGTTTATTTGATTAATTGTTGGTTGAATGATTGTGTGAGTATTGAATTGAGGAACCCTAAGTTACTGTATTGGTGGTGGGAGACGGTAGAGGTTCAGGGAGTTGGAAGTTGTTTTAAATGGTCGTTTTATTTGATCCAATTTTTGTTTTTAACCCTTAAGTATTCATTATCAAATCCGCTTTTTTAAGTTTTTTTATTATACTTTTAACACATATGCTTTTATACACACTTTCTTTAAAAAAAAGTATAAAAACGATTTTTTGTTAATTTTGTTCAAATAAAGAAAGATTTAAGGTTTTTTATTAAATATTTTTATAAAAAATAGAATATAATCAAGAGAATGTTTCCTATTAAGGAAACAATTTTTTTAAAATGCGAAAATTCCCACTTTGCGTTTTCCTTTACGAGATAAAAGATGTTGAATAATATCAGCCTGTAATTGTTTACAACTGGTATATAGCTTTTGAAAGGCCCCAGTAGTTAAAATTTTCTTGTCTGAGGACTTACAATTGCTCAAAACTTTCCTTGAAAAGCAACCTATACATGGATTTCAATTGCATTTAGGGTATGTTTGACACTAGTAGGAGCTGGAGCGGATTGCTGAAGCTGGTTGCTGAAGCTTTTTTCGAAACGTTAGTTTAATTAGCATTCCATTTAATAGCATATTTTTTTTACATGCTCCTTCAAGCTGTGTGAGTCAAACGAGACTTATTTTTAATGGTAGCTTATTTTTCATGCTATGATAAGCTCTGATAAGTTCGGGCGCCAAACATGTAGTCTTATATGGAGTAATTATAATAAGGGTTTCAAAAAATTGAGAAATTGTTTTACATTTTAGTCTCAATTAATTAAAAAAAAATTTCTACTTTTTCAATTTTGAATATAAAAAAATACTAGCCTTATAATTTTTTTAAATTACTTTCTACAATTATAAAAAGCAATTCTTTATTTGTTTAAGATTTTATAAATGTAACCATCCCAAGCGACATCTTTATATTTTCCGGCAACTTAAAATAATGATAATCACTCATCTTTCAAAAACTTTGTAAGACTCAAGGGACTAATTAAATTTTTATATTTACAGTAAAGTTTCCTATAAAATAATAAAATTGTAAACCTAAATAAAATTTTGAATTGAACAAATGTTGCAGTATTTTTTAAAATGTAATTGATGACCTTGTCATCGTTTACTCGTTCTGTGGATTGTTTCAATGGAGGATAATAAATTTTATGTCAAATTCTTTACTATGAAAAAGGATTACTAAGTTAATATAATCTCACAAACTCTTGAGCTACAAGGTATTGATTACGAACAATACCTTTTGTCTTTCACTAATGAACGTCTCTTCCTTTTAGTTTTGGTCTCTTGTTGGCGACTTAACTCTAGTTTGCTTTGTTTTTTCCCAGACCCTGGTTCTCTTCAGACTTTGTGTTGGTCTGATAATAGGTAGCAAATTAAAAACTTAAGTTTTCAATAACTTCATCATCATATTCAAATTCTACTATTTCGATACGTGCTTAGGAACTTCTATATTGTGTAGTGATAAAACAGTAATAGTGAATGGTTTCGTATTGCAAAGATCCAAAGATGGTGAAAGCAAGAAGATTTTCTTTTTCAGAGGGTTCGACAAGATGGGACATACAACAAATGCGGTTGGGTTCTAATGTGACAGCGTGATGTAAATTCAGATTGCCAGTACTCAACACTTTTGGTATTTCCAATGGTTGTATCGACTATGCACCATGGGTCAAAACGCTCCACACACACACCCACGAGCCACAGAAATATTGTTGTCATTGAAGGAATCCTTCTAGTCGGTTTGTCCACATCTAAATACTGACAACAAGCTCTTCACACAACGTCTTGAGAAGGGTGATGTTTTCGTGTTTCCAGAAGGTCTAATTCACTTTCAACAAAATGTTGGGAAAGGGTATGCTCTTGCTATTGCAGCTTTGAGTAGTCAAAATCCGGGTGTCATTACCATTGCAAATGCCGATATTTTGATCAAACCCTGATATCTCTGATTATATTCTTGCAAGGGCTTTCAAGTTGACAAAAAAGCTATGACGAAATTCCGTCAAACTCTAAACACCAAAGTTGTTATAGAATTGTTATCTATTGTAAGCTTTACTACAGTCTTCGGTTCAATAATGTTTGCTATATATTTATAAATGAATTGAATAAAGGAAATATATATATATATTGTGTGCATCGTCATTTTCATTTTCTATGTCTAATGAGTCGATAAGTAACATCTGAGCTTAAAACTTTGTTACTTAAAAGGAATCATCAACCATACAACAATTCCGCAACATATCAATTAAGAATAATAATATGCGAGTCACTTTGTCGGAGGTCGTGCTACTCTCGGTTTTACCTTGCGGTAAGAGTATGGTTTGTCTACATTCTACTTCTTTATACGCCGCTCTAACGGGATTGGTATTGTTGTTGTTGAATATGTGAGACACTAATTTTAACCTTTGATTAAAGTTCAATAATATATCTAAGACTGTCATCGCATTATTTTGGACATATATGCCTAACAATTTTTTTTGGGTAAAGAGTTCTCGGTAAATTTATTACTTCAAAAAATGATTCTATACAATGGATGAGGGTGAATCACACATCGCAACGCGTTACATAAGCGAAAGCTAACATAACAAGCACAACTACTAAAACTGGAGGATACGACTATAACTAGATTACAATTGATTCAACAAACATCAAAAAATAATATATTTCTTCTTCCGGCCATGGACCGTGATATCAAAATCATCACAAATAGCTTGAAGGTTTTTAGGCATATCATGACTTTTATACAAATCATCATTATAAGGGTCGTAATCATCATCCTGTTTTGTTTTCATCCATTGTTCCAACAAGCTATTATTACCATAACCACTCTCATTGCCACTTTTCAAACTCACTGAAGCCATATAACGTGCAGTTTAATTGAGCACCTCTTCTACTTCACTATCACTATCCGCAATACTTGTAAAATCAGCCTTATATAACGGCTTCCCGTCATTTCTACAATAGGAGTAGTGCTAGAACTACCTGGTGCCACATTAAAAAAGATCCCTTCCCAGCAGCCTTTGAATTCTCTCCATTCGTACCCAAGTCATCATCGTTTTCAACAGGATTAAGAGCGTCAAACGGGTTTAAAATACTTACATCTTATCTAGACAATTCAGCTTGCTTCTTTTTACCACTTGTGTTGGCACTATTCTTAATAGAGATAGGTTTGTAAAATTGTTTTGTCGGCTTAAAACCCACCTTTGGACCAACCAGAACACCTCTAGCAGCTTGTCTAGGATTCTTCAAATTCTTCACCACATCCGAGACGATCTTCTTAGGACACTCATCCACAACGTGGCCAAATACCCCTCAACTCGAATACATGGGAGGTATCCACTCATACTCAACGCGTATAGTGCACATATAGGACCTCTCACCAACAAGTTTTGGCATAACCACCATGATGGTATCTTTCATCTCCACGTCGGCTCGAAGCTCTCAATCATTGCTCTAGCATAACTTGACCTACCCAAGATAACTTACACACCAAAGAGGACTAAAGTTATTAATAGCAATGACACTTAATCAATCCTCGCTAAGCGCCGTCATAGGAACACCATGGAATTTAACCTAAACCGGAACATTACCAACATCTTCCTTAATTAAGTTCACCCGGATTCCACTTTTTCAGAATGAATGGAGTATTGCGAATGAACCAAAGACCATTGTCATCCATTCCATCCTTAGAGCTAAACTTGAATAAAAATAAACCCTTAGACGAGTTTAACATTTGTTTGACAAGTCTATATTTATTGCAAGTGTTCTTGACATAGTTATCAACAAGTAGGTACACCATTTGTTTTCCCGAAAAGAAACCATAAACTGTATCAGCAAAATGGATACACAAATTGTCACGACAGATTCAATGAAATAGCCACATCAGCCCCATTCCTTGCCAGTGCAATTAAAGTGCCGAAGTTCACACTTTTCCTACTCGGTTCACTTGTAAGCAATTTAGCATACGAAGTAGGCCCTCATAAAATCAGACCAGAATTATTAGGATCAGTAGTGGGCTAATCAGTAACATTAATTGGGACAACAGAAGCCTTAATCAAACGAACATTAACTTCATTAAAATCAACAGTATAACTAATCGATGTCGAACGTTGCACCACATTCCTTTCCTGCGTACCATTATAATTCCCCGAAGCAATCACCTTTTCACCCGTATGACCACCCAAACTACTCAACACATGCTCATAAAAAACAAAGGATACCACATCGATAATATCCTTAGCTACGTCATTAGTTGAGCCTATTATTTTCCCTTTACGCCTCTCCCTTCCCCACTCCCCATTCGGACTAAAAAACCGCGTTCCATACCCGACAGATATGAAACCTAAACACTACGCAAACAACCTTAACTACGCTCGACAATTAACCACGTCCAATATTAGATGAAGATAACCCAACAATGCAACCTAAACGTGAAAGATCAGAATAACACAATAGAAAAGGAAAGTGCAATATCTCTCACCAAAATCTCAGCAAATATGTATAATAGGCACCAACACACACGACTTCAACAGCAAGAATGAAACCCTAAAAGGGTTTATGTCAATAAGTTCCCAGCAAACCACTCCAGCGAATTACGACCAAACAAGTAAACCCCTATCATATAAGTATTAGGGATCAAATCAAGAAAAGATCGTGAAAGAAAACCCCTATAACACGATTTATATGTAAAGCCCTAAAAAGAGATTCTAACAACCCTATCAACCTAACAATTCAAAACTGGATGATTTTAATAAATCCACACAGAATGTAGAATCACTATACACGATTGTTATTGAATAGAATAGATCGACCAGATTACAAAAAAATGAATTTTGGTTTTTTTTGTTGTCAAAGTCGTCAAAAGGGGAGCATTAAATAGTCGATTGATTATTAGGTACTTAGCCAAACAATTTTTCTCTTTTGTTACAGAATAAAGAATTTTAAAAAATCCAAACAGCCTACTAATTACTTATAGAGAGACATGCATCACAAATAGAATCGATCTGCATTGCCGTGTGAAGAGTGGCATGCATTCTTAGGGTTACATTAAAAGCTTGTCATCTTGCTTTTATTCACTATTACATACCTAAAATTTTGAATTTTGATCTTTATGTGTATTTGGCTCATGTAAAATGACAAATTTACCCTTATTATTGTAACGACTCTATTGACACGGAAGGGTAAAATGGTTATTTACATGAGCAACACACAAAGCTAGAAATTTAAAAGTTTAGGTATATAATAGGAAAAAGAAGAAGGCTACACACAATTAGAAAAAGTGACAAGTTAGATGAATTTATATGTTATTAACACGTTTATATATTATCTATAAAACATTGTTGTTTAATATGAGTGGTTATCGACACATCTATAGTTGCTTATTTTCAACGAAATTGGTTGACAAATTGAGAAGTAAAAGCACGTTAACATTCATCAATGACTTCTATACTTTAATGAAGGTAAAGTTCTAATAGCCACACGTCTAGCAACTAGCAAGATGGCCGAACTTGCACTAAAAACATCTCTTTAGTGACACATTTAGCGACACTGTTCAAAGTCGCAAAGTTGCGACACATAAAGCCACTCTTCATGTTTGTAGATTCAAAGAACATGGGAAGGTCGCGACTCCAAAAGCGGAAAATGATGCATATTCAAAGAACATGAGTTGTTGTTTCACTTTTAATAAAAACTTAAACCTATTAACACACATATGTAAAGTACTTAAATATGAAATTGGGGTGTTATACCATCTACTTGGGAATTATAACCGACAGTTTGCAACGAATCCAACAACTTCATAGACCATATCAAAAGTTAATCTCGATGGGACATTCCCCACTACATGAGATATTAAGTTGTTTGAGTTTGTCTTTCATTAAGTTTTTTCTTAGTTTCCAGTTACTGCGTACAAGAATAACATTATGTGCTAATGTTGGATTCAGTGGGAGGTAAGGTTGAAATATTTAATATGCAAGCGGGATTCGTAGACTCTTTGAAAGTTAAGAGAAGATATTTTAGGACCCTCGTAGATAACATTGAGTATAAATGCGTGGCCGCATTGAACAAATGTACTTCATGTTAATGTTACCTGAGAACGAGAACGAGAATAGAAAGTATGTTGAAGCGCATTCCATTCTATGGTGCTTTCTTTAATATTGCTTACAAAAGCATAGTCTACTCTATTATATGAACTTATACGGTTGTGGTAACCAGAAATAATAGAGGAGTACAATTAGAAGGCGTGAGAGTTCTTACGATCTAATTACCTTACATATGTCTTGCTAGGAACTCTTTAAGTCAGTGATTGCACATGTATATAATGATCGTGCACAAGTGAGACTTTGAAAGAATAATGTGCACAAATATTATATGTTATACATATTTAATTATATATAAGTGAGTCAAGTCTGCTAAGTAAGGCTTATAAGGTCCATCAGTGCATCATAAATGGAAAGGAATTTTTACTATGCAAAATACTAAATAAGAGGATAGAGAGAATTAAATTAACACGAGGGGGGGTAATTCAACGAGTTAAATAGAATATAACTAAAACTGTAAACAATAAGGATTATAGAGGAATTCTTGTTGATAAAAAAATCACCCCTTGTATAATGAACCCCTCCTTATTCATTCAACAAATAACGAACTAACACACAACATCCCTGATCTATCATCTCTTTCTCTCTCTTGTTCGGTCGACGAAACACCACAAACAGTTTAAACCCTTCTCGTCGACTATACAAGTCACCAAAGTTGACTTAGGGTTTAACCCTAGTAGATCAACTTAACATGATGATTTGGGATCACTTGCAGTGGAACAAGATACAAATGTGTAGTGATTTACGAACGTGACCAGTAAGATACATACAACTTCATTGTACAAGTAATCACAAGATCAAACCAAGCGATTTGGTCTCTTGGATTCTAGTTCTCAACCTGGGCCTTGTTTAAACTAGGCTTTTAAATCGAAAATAGGTTTCAGAGAATCAAAGTTTTGCCAATATTTGTATTTGTATTTTGATTGTTTATTTGTTTGAATATGGACCGTAATTCTTATTATATAAGTGGGTCATTAGAGTTATCAAGTATCATATCTGGAGCATTTGAATTAGAGCTCGTTTGTCAAGTTATTTATTAACTTAAGAGTTTGTTTGACACTTGGATAATAAGTTTGAAGTTGGATCATAATACTTATCAAATAAGTGGGTCATTAGAATATGAATTTGATATTTGGGTGATAACTTATTATCTTGGTCTGCTAAACGACAACACACTCTTTCACGCTCCAGTGCCGAAGCTGAATACCGAGGTGTTGCTAACGTTGTGGCAGAGACTGCATGGCTTCCTAATCTTCTTCGTGAGTTACACTCTCCTTTATCGACTGCAACTCTTGTCTACTGTGATAACGTTAGTGCTGTTTATATGTCTGTCAACCCTGTTCAACATCAACGAATGAAACACATTGAGATCGACATTCATTTCGTCCGAGATATGGTTAACGCTGGTCAGGTTCGAGTTCTACATGTGCCCTCTCATTTCCAATATGTAGATATTTTCACCAAGGGACTACCTTCCGCATTGTTTGAAGAATTTGGATTCAGTTTGAGCGTACGGCCTCCTCCCGCTCCAACTGTGGGGGCGTATTAGTCAATACATATTTTTAGTATGATTACAATAGGCGTGTCATATTTTTGGTATGATTATATTTACCTTGTCATCATTAGGTGTATCCTTAGTTGTAGGATTGATCTTGAGCTCAAGCCTTATCTTTGTAAACTATATATATCGTATGTTTTGTGTGAATTATCAAGGAAACAAATTAACCTTCAATAACTTCCTCATAATTCGAAACAAGAAAAATCTCAAGAAACAACCAAAACACATGCCCGTGTACCTAGTGTTTCCAACGATACCGCTTTTTCCAACAATGAATCAGATATCCTTAGATGCAATAAAAGACTCCTCCTAAACGCAGCAAGTTCATCTCATCTAGAGAATGCTAAGGTTGAAGAGGTTAGAAAAAGAATTGAAATTGGTTGTCTTATATGTTTTAACATGATTGGAAAAGAACATGATGTTAATGCAATCATTGGTGATAATGTGGTGGAACAATGAATGGTGGCTCACTAAACATTAATGGAGTACGTACCAATCAATTTTAGTCAACATAATCATATATGGGATCCTCCGATGGTTATACAATATAGTCACTGGGTTGATAGTGCTATCTCCATCTTTTTTGTCAGCCCATGTTTCGATGTGGTTTTTCAACAGCTAATTGGGTTATTTGAGGTTCGGGTTTGAATTAGATACTTAGAGCTAGCATGAACCTCAAAGAAAGGATTCTCTTTTAGAAGAACTCTCCGTGAAATGATGATTCTTAATAGGTTTTAGGTTTTGGTGACTCAATTTGCGTTTGTTCTGAAAAATTGTAATCTTATCTAGCTTCTTGCTAGCTATTTTTAATAAACTAATTGCCGTTAAAAAAAATAAGTATTCTACATATAGTAGATAAAAATTGAAGCAAATAATAGCCATTATATAATTTATATTCTTGGAATATAATTACATAAAGATATTTGGAATTAAAGAAAAACATGCAAACATGAACAATAGTACCCGAAATGATACTGTAAAACTGCTATGAGCGGACACTCAGGTTTTTTCTTATTGGGACCTCATATTTTCAAGACCCTTATATATATATTATCCAACAGATAGATTCATTTCATACGTCTAATTTAAGGCACAATTTACCAATTTAGTGTCATATATATACTCATATGCAACTTTTTCTTTTGAACTTTAGTTTGATTTTCGTAGTCACCGCCATTTATTGAATATACATTTTATTTAGGCAACTTTTTTTTATTCTTATGTAAAGCATTTATAAAAGAGAAGATCATAAGGCAATTAAAAAGACCAAGGATAGCAAACACCCTATATTGGTTTACGACATAAGTATCTAACAAAGAAAATTGCTCGATCTGACTACATGTCCATAAAGAATGTCAAGTATTTTTAAGTGTCTTCTATAAGCTTGGCGGAGCAACAATATGTTTATGTTTCTAGTTTATGAACTTATTACTTCTAAAACAACACGTACTCATAAATCATAATTAATTCGTGCTTAGTGTTTCAAGAATTTTGGTTAGAATTGATCATCAACCCATCAATAGTACATATCATTCTTATGTAGAACCTTTAGCTATTAACATGCATGTATCAAATACTTATAATCTTTATGGAAGTAAACTTCTAATAGTCTTCTCTGAAGTAGCTAAGGCGGACTTGGTGATGATTACTATTTTAACGTAAAAAAAACTAGTATATACCACCAAAAGGTATTTCACAATTTACTTAGTTAGCCGCAAAAGGTTTTGTTTCCCTTTACAATGACAAACAATACATACTTTCGTCTTAGAGTATTAAGGCATCTCTAGGTGCGAACCTTTTAAAAAGTTTATAATGTTGCCAAATCACATTTTAGTACTAGTTTATATAGCTTTTCACAATATAAACTTATTTTCACTGTGTAAAAAATGTTTCAAGATCTATAAATGATAGATACATTAAATATGTGGTATAAATGTTATGGTAATGAAAAAGTTCATTATCTTGAACCTTTTTGTCATCTTAAACTCTTTCTCATTACGGTGGCTTAGTTTATAAACCATTCAAGATTTATAAATCTTTTCATATAACTCTTATTGCGGATGCCCTTTACAGTGACGTACCAAGATTATTTTTGTTCATTTATTTGTGTGTTATGCTGCTTCAAATCAATATACGTACAAAGCGGGCACTCACAACAGCATGCATTGTACGTACTCGAGAAGTAGTAGCAGACAGTTATTTACGACACCCTTAGATTAATTAATAACTTTCATTGAACGATTATTCAACACCTTACTATATTGCAAGTGATAAATATATCATGATAATTATAGTACAAGTAACGGATTTATCAATTCACACAATTAGAAGAGTCAAACGTAAGAATTTGGGTTTTTAAAGTGAAAATTGTTTTTATAATCATTGACAATATCATGACAAAGACTCGAAACATTTAACACTGTAATTCTAGATGCTAAATCTTTGTTTACTGATTAAAAAATTGATTTGGTAAAACAACCTAGGCCAAATTGTTCAATATTCCTTTTAATTAATTACTGTATTAAATTGGTAAACAAATATCAAGGTACTGCTCTTCTTTGTTTACAGTTTCCTACAATATTATTATTGCTGCGTGGTTATAGTTCCTGCCGGCCAACTATTGAGCTCGTATCGTATTTATTAGTCTTTGAAAGACCAAATTGCCTGGAAATTGAATCCAAAGATATCTTGTTTATTCATCATCTCTAATAATAATAATAACTAGTTGAATTTGGCTTGTTTCAAGGACTTAATATTCTTCAATTTTTAGTTGAAAATGTCTTCTCAACAACCTATACACTTCCTATAGGTCATGTGCTTGGTCGTTGAGGACCGGAGACTTTTTTAAAATGTGACCGTAGCAACATGACTTTTTTTTGATGATCTATCTAGAAACGGTGTCGACACATGAGAAATTTGTTGCAGTAACGTTCCACAAAACATAATCAGAGATAAATCTATAAATAAAATGAAATGATGCCATCATAAAAGCATTACCAAGTTACATATAATCTCACAAATCATTTGAGCTACTAATCATACATTGATCAAGTAATACATTTTTCCTATCCCTAATGGCATCCCGTTTCCTTTTAGTTGGTCTCTTGTTGGCGACATTTACGCTTGTTGCTTTGGCTTCGGACCCTGGTCCTCTTCAGGACTTTTGTGTGGCTGATAATAGTAGCAAAGGTAAAATATCATATTCATTATCATATTCTAATTTGCTATTCTTATACGTGCTTATGGGACTTCTATTTGTGTTGTGACAGTACTAGTGAATGGTTGCGTTTGCAAAGATCCAAAGATGGTGAAAGCAGAAGATTTTCTTTTCAGCGGGTTAGACAAGATGGGAGATACAATAATGCCGTCAGGTCTGTTGTGACAGCTGTGAATGTAAATCAGTTGCCAGGACTCAACACTTTTGGTATTTCCATGGTACGTATCGACTATGCTCCGGGGGGTCAAAACGCTCCACACACTCACCCACGAGCCACTGAAATCTTAGTTGTAATTGAAGGAAGCCTTCTAGTCGGTTTTGTCACATCTAATACCGACAACAAGCTCTTCACACAACGTCTTGAGAAGGGTGACGTTTTCGTGTTTCCAGAAGGTCTAATTCACTTTCAACAAAATGTTGGACATGGTTTTGCAGTGGCTATTGCAGGTTTGAGTAGTCAAAATCCGGGTGCCATTACCATTGCAAATGCCGTTTTTGGATCAGACCCCGATATCTCTGATGATATTCTTGCAAAGGCCTTCCAAGTTGATAAAAAAGTGATTGATGAAATTCAGTCCAAGTTCTAAATATCTTTGTTGGTATAGAATGGTTATCTGTTAAGCTTACTATTTTCAGTTCAATAATGTTTGTTTCGTTTTGTCTTGTTTTGCTATAATATATAAGTGAATAAAAGAAATAAACTGTGTTCATCGTCTTTTACATTTTCACTGTCCTAAGAGTCGTTAAGTAACACCTGAAGTCGAAACTTTGTTAATAAGAAGGATTCACCATCACTACAACTATTCCCTTATCATTCTCATATAGAACCTTTAACTGTTAACATGCATGTATCAAATAATTATAATCTTTACGAAAGTAAACTTCTAATAGTCGTTTAGGAAGTGGCTAATGCACGTGGACTTGGTAATGATTACCATTTAATGATTCTTGTACCTAATAATGATGTTTACTTATATATCTCACTAGTAGGGTATTCGCAATGCGAGGGCAGGTTCCGGATGACTTTTTTTGTGACGAGCAAATGTTTTTCATTTTAAGTCTTTCTTATTTAGCTTTTGGGCTTGAGGTTGTGGGCCAGATTTGGTTTTGGAGGTTATGGCCTTTTTTTGTATTTAATGTGTGAGTCTAAGGTTTAATCTTCTATTTCCCGTCTTTTTGTTTCCAAGTTTTGTAATATATCTTTTGTAAGTGTTTTGTTCTTTGGGTCCACTTTTTTAATCATCTTGTTGTTAAAGTGGATGCTATCTGTTTGTTATTTGGTTGCGGTTTAGTTATTATATTGTCTTTAAAAAAAAGTCTTTCTTATTTAGCATGTCCAAATACTTTATAGAGTAGTAGATATATGTTTTTCAAAAGTAAAACGTCAAAATTATTAATAATGTAAATGGTTAACACTTTAATTTTCAAATTTTAGCATTAAATTGGTGGTTACAAGTTTAGTGAGCTTTTTTATAAACAATTTCATTAAAATATATCAGTATTGGAGGGCGGTTACTATATGGTAGAAATAATATGTTACATATATTTGAAATGAGACTTAAATTTTATATTTTACATTAATTTTGTAATTTGTCTTTTATAGTACGAGGCGTTCGGACCCTTGCGATACACCGGGCTCGGTTTTTGAGAAAAATCAGACTTTTACTTCTACGAAGTATGCTATAAGTTCATATTGGGGGGGTTTGGTTAGAAAGACGGTTGCAAGTAGTTTAACGCGTAAAGCACGCGTAATGAAATAATTTGAGGTTTAATACGAGTTCATGCATTGTTAAGTGCACACATTTTGTTAAGCGTTTGGTTTAACTAATAATGAGAATATTTTAGGAACGTTAGAGGAGGACAGTAATAGGTTTTTTCTAATTGTTGATTGCTTATTTTAAGGACTAAAAGTTACAAAACTGATGCACCCTAAACAGTTTCAATCCAATTATTACTAATCTGGTTTGATTATCAAATAGGACCTGATATTCTTACATAGTTACATGGCATATGTTTCAAGTAAAAAAAATTATGAATGAGCAGTTGGAATTGAATTTGATAAAACAACAGATGCATATATTTTTGCAATGGAAGAGAGTTCTAGGAATGATCTTGAAATGAACATATCAGTTGCCAACAATGATGTAGCTGCATCTAAAAAGCGATGACCTCCTGATCGCTGTTTCTTTTTCTTCCACAATCTTTAGGTTATTCACTTACTATATCTTGCTCTTTACTGAATGATTACTGGATTGCTATGAAAAAAATGTGAAGTCATGTGATCATACTATTGCAGCTGTGGTGGTGCGTATGACCGTGTCATGCAGCGTCTTGCTGGCGTCCTTAGTTCTAAAAGTCGAGACACATGAATAAGCCAAGAAACGGTATGTTTCATCGAAAATATGAAACCACTGCCCAATAATCTCATCCTTGCCCAATCCACCTGAACGCATTGTAACAAATCAATAAGTTTATGATAGACTATGTAACCATGTCAATAAATTCTGATTATGCTAAATGCATTCATTGTTTAGAAATGAAAATAGAACATAAAAGTGTGAGTGAGTAAGTCCAACTCGAACCACTTAGAAACGATCATAAAAATTACTCTTCTGGCCTGAAAAAATTTGACCCGTTACACAACCGGCCTTCACCTTTTATGGTCTCCCTTGCCTCATCTTCCCGAATGACATCATCTTTGTTAAATTTAAAGGTAACAGTAACTCGTTGACATCTGAAAGTCCATTGTAGACTCTTGTTTAGAACAAAGGATGTATAATGTCTTCTAAGCACCACTCTGCACGAATTCTTAACATTTTGGTCCGCTTACGTGTACTAAATATTACCCAAACTGACCCGCCATACAACCAATTATGTTCCACCTCCAAAGCAGTAAAAGGAAAACGAAATTGTATTACATATCCAAGCTTAAACTGTTGACTTACCCATCATAAAGTACAATGCAATAAGCTGGTTTGAGATACTGAAATAATCATGTCATTACCTTATAATACCTATACTTCTTTTCTCAAGGACCATACATGATGTTGCTCACAACCTTATTTACATCAGATTCCTATGCATGTTAAAAACACAAATTAGTTAAAACACAATGGATTATTTCTCAAAGGCTGTGTCGATCCTTATACTTGGAATGTGCTAAGATATAGACTAACAGGTAACGACTATCCTATAGCATATCAATTACAAATAAATGGCTTTGATGCTAGTATTACGCATCGCTTGGAACGATTATGCACTTCAGTATAGTCTGGAAACTTCTATGTTTGTTGTACTATTAAGCAATTCAAAGAAATATTTCAAAGTGGAGGAGAGACATGTATGGTGATTTAACACAAAAATCCGCATCCACATTAAGTCGGCCTAGAAAATAGACGATAAAATAGTGCAAAAAAAATGGAGGATGATATAATGGACAACTGGGCATTTTAAAGCTGTATGATAACATGTGCAGCTCAAAGATATGGATGTCTACTTACCATTTTTGAAAGAAGTTCTTTTCTATACTGTTGGAAACACGAAAAGTGTCGGTCACTTCCAAAGTTGTAACAAGTCTTAGCTCGTAGTTAGTATAAGGAATAGATTAGTAATCTAGGATGTGTGAAGAGTGGCATGCATTCTTAGGGTTACATTAAAAGCTTGTCATCTTGCTTTTATTCACTATTACATACCTAAAATTTTGAATTTTGATCTTTGTGTGTATTTGACTCATGTAAAATGACCAATTTACCCTTATTATTGTAAAGATCTATTAACATGAAGGTACAATGGTAATATTTACATGAGCAACATCACACAAAGCAAGAATCAAAAGTTTGGGTATATAATAGGGAAAAAAAGAAAGACTTACACACAATTGGATAAAGTGACAAGTAGATGATTTAAATATGTAGATAAACCCGTTTAATATATTACCTATAAACATTGTTGTTTAATATTAGTGGTTTTTGTTTTTTTTTATTTTTTTTTATTTTTTATCAACACATCTATAGTTGCCTTTATGTTCAACGAAATTGCTGACAATTGGGAAAGTAAAAGCACGTTATCATTCATCAATGACTCTAAACTTTTATGGAAAGAAAAGTTCTAATAGCCGCACGTCTAGCAACTAGCAAGATGGCCAAACTTGTACTAAAAACATCTCTTTAGTGACACATTTAGCGACATTGTTCGAAGTCGCAAAGTTGCGACCCATAAAGCCACTCTTCGTGTTTGTAGATTCAAAGAACATGAGTTGTTGTTGCATTCTTAATAAACAGCTTAACCTATTAACTAACACATTCGAAGCACAATTAACTCCCGCGCATTTGCTAATTGATGATGTATGAAGGGATTTAAAAGTACTGGTTGGAGTTATAAATACTGATCTAGGCTTCGAGCAGAGGCTTGATTTCATACTAGCGAAGCCAAAATGAGTGTAGGACTACAACTTACGCAGAATCTCGTTGAGATCCTACTCTTAAGTAGAATAATCTTGATGAAGGCTCTGAGATATAAGCTCTGAAAGCTATGCTTCGAGCGGAGGCTCCAACCAGGCGACCCAAAGGTCTCCTTCCCGCTGGGCTGAAATGTCCCTGGAACATGGGCTTACGCATATGGAGTTAGTTCGGGCTTAGATGCAATCTTGGAGAGTGGGTTAGGATTAGGGTTTCACATTTATATATACCCCTCTCATTGGAATCGTAAACTGTATCTCTTGTGTGTGTGTATTGAATAATAAATCTCTCTGGTTTGATCTCGTGGACTGCTATGACTTTCCTAGTCGTACATACTATGTTATATCGCGTGTCTATTTACTTTCCGCAAGCGTTATTTTTATTTGATTATTAGACGGTAAGCATAAGCCGATTATCCACAACAAGTACAAGACCACTTTGCAAACTAACGATATCATTCCTAGCTAAGGGTGAGCAGACCGCGGACCGGATCGGACCGAACCTATTTCGGTCTAGTCCTCAGTTCATCATTTTCCTTATTTTTGGTCTTCGGTCTGGTCGATCCAGCTTGGTCTGTTTTGGTCTTATGAAAAAATCAGCAATATGTCTTATTGGACCGGACCGGACAGAAGACCGAACCGGACCGGACCGACCCGGATCGGACCGGACCATTTCGGTCTGGTCTTCGGTCTGGTGATTTGGCCAAACTCAGTTTTGGTCCGGTCTGGTTTTTGTCGGTCCAGTCCAATTTTCGGACCGTAAGCACCCCTATTCCTAGTTATCTTGACTGCACTTGTTTGAGTAGACTTTGCTATATATATTAGTTTGAAGTTAGAGTTTTTGTTTGATACATATTTTTTGCTGATTTGCTTGCAAAATTGAGTACAGATCGCCTTGTGATGCACCACCATAAAGTAAGTTACTATCTCGAGTGGTATAACTTGTTGATACATCGCTCAAGTGCCATACTTTCCTCCGGTTACTCCAAATATAAATATTGCATATTCAACATATTTGTTTGCTCTATGTAACAATATGGAATATCACCACAGACGTTTCAAGAAAACATGCACTTGTCGAGTTTCTTCAAGATTTTGATGACTAACACCGACAAAGATAACAAGGTGCGTAGCTTTATCATATTAATGTTCCTATTTGGATACTATCAGATCCTTTATAAACCACACATGATACCAAGATTAAGATTTACTATTGGCATTGCTTTCGTTAGGTTTATGTATCTATAGTTCAATCACGAAGAAATCAGGTGACTGCTGTCCAGTGGCACCCTGAGGTATTTAACTTCGATGTAATGTTTTTTAAAAATGGAAAAATATAGCTTAAACCAAATTGTATGATGCAGAAAATTGCGTTTGAGTGGGGCTTAGCGATGATCCCACATTCAAATGATGCGATTCAAGTTACTCTTTTGCCAACTTTTTTGTTAAGTACCATCGTATTATTATTATTACTTGTTCGATATTATAAGATTTTATATGGCCGGTTCTTTTACCATAATATGTATATTTAGTGAGGCGAGAAAGTCTTCAAACAGACCGCCCGTTCGTGACGTGTTGGATAATATTATTTACAATTACACTCCCACTTATTGTGGGAAGGCTCAGTTACTAGTAGTTCAATTTTATATATGAAAATTTCTTTTTGATCTTATTTCATATTCATTTTTGTTTTTCCAGGAATGGATACGACAAGTAGATGTGCGCAAACTGGTTTACCAGTTCCGGTTTTGGTTCGGTCAACAAGAACCAGTTTTGGTTAACGAACCAGTCGAAACCGGTTTGAAAGAAACTGAAACCGGTTTGAAACCGGTTTCTGTGCGGTTTTAGTCGAAACCGTGTCACACCGGTTAGAACAGGATCATGCCGGTGATAACCACCCAAACCGGTTTTGACCGGTTTGTTTTTTTTTGTTTTTCGTAGTTTTGTACGCTATAAACCGAATAAACTTCAACTTTTATTTAATAGAAACCCTAATACATTGAAAAGGAAAATACAATAAAATGCAAGAAAATTTAAAATACAACATCAACAACATAATGCTAGCGAATTAAAAATACAACAACCCCTAAAAAATAAAAAAATTAGTAATCATCTTCGGCTTCTTCGCTGCTCATCATATAATCGTACCGTGGTCCTCTCGGAGACAGAGTGTCTTCGCTGCTAGCATCTAGTGCAATTTCTTCATCAGATAGTGGAATGGCTTCATTTCGTTGCACCTCGTCATCCAATACATCTTCTTCAAAGTCTAAGGGTATTTTAAGAGGGCATTTGTCTTGTTTACACTCTTGAGCGTCCAAATGATCCTTTAAACACAAGCACATCTCTAAAGAAGCCGGAGTGAGTCTTGTTCTTCGGATTGACAACACCCTTCCACTTGTTGAAAATGCGGATCAGACTAACCGAAGAAGCTTGCACACTTAAGTATATCCATAGGCCATGCGGATATAACGGGAAACATTTTTCCTTTTCTTTTCAAAACCTAAGACATCAAACTTGCAAAAATATTAGGGATGAAATGTGTGACAAAATCTGAATTAGACATATGCTCATATCCTAGACATTGTAGGATCAGTCCTTGCCTTTTTTTGTATGTGCTTTTAAACCGTTTAGCAAACGACTATAATTATTTCCGCTACTCGCCTTCGATGAAGTAGCCCAAACACTTGTTTGAGATGATCGAGTTGGGTTACAATATTTTGTATAATAAAGAATATACAAACCTTCCAAAGATTCTTTAAAATATCTTTTTGACTTAGTTGCAATACCATCGTCAAAAAACACCAAATCTGTACTTATCGACTCGATAAGAAAGTCTACCCCGGTTACATTAAAACATGGATTTAAAGCAGCTGCACAAGTAATTATCGGTGGCATGTGTTGAAAATACTTCTTAAGTTTTTTCTTCATTGGTTTAATCATACTTGACAATATACCCCCCTCAAGTTCATATTCGCTTAATACCGTACTCATAAAGAAAATCTTTTGAAGTACCAATGGAGATATTGGGTAGTAAACCCCCGATAAAATTTCTGTGGCATTGTTAAACACTTTAGCCGGAAAACGATTACACCTATTCTTATTGGCCAAAAGGTCATGAAAATACCCCAAAGTAGTTTATTGTTTCAAACCACTTAGGAACATATGATAAGTGGAGTTGTATCGTGTTGGAACGTCCCAATTTGGTCGTAAACAAGGTTTCTCTGCATCTTTACAGATTTTAACATAGCGTTGTCGGGTTCTTGCACTTGATTTTGAAAATATCTTTAACATTGTCTTAAAAGACTCTCTTATTGCATCAATCGGGGACCTCTAAAGCCCCCCCCTCCCCCCTCTATAATCTATATATCACCCCCCCCCCCCCAACCCCACCCCACACCAGCTTGCACAACCAAGTTAATGATGTATGCAACACAACGACTATGATAAAACCTACCCCTTATTGGTGGCTCGTATTTTAATTTTAGTTTATCCATAGCGGATGTGTTGTTGCTAGCATTATCCAATGTAATTGACATAACTTTATCTTTCAAGTTAAAAGTGGTAAGGACTTTTATCAACATTTTAAACAAGGCTCCACCCGTGTGAGGGGACGAAAACTCTTCGAATGAAATGACCCGCTTCATCATCTGCCAAGGGTTCAATCCAATGTGCGGTAACACACATGTAAGAACCGGGCACCCCATGAGGAGCGGACCATACATCCGTTGTTAGGTTGACACAAGCATTTATGTTACCAAAACTATCAATTATTACTTGTTTAGCCGCTAACCATAATTTCATTGCATCACGTTTGAGAGTAGAGTGACTTACATGAGTGTATCTTGGTTGCATGGTGTTCTGGAACACCCTCGTTGTTTTCTCGTGGTCAAAGTAGTTGAACGATAACGTCTCGTTAAATCATCAAACCGCGGATTGTTCACCGAAGATAATCCTGGGGGGGGGGGGGAAAATGGGGGGGGGGGGGAAGGGAAGGGGATCGTACTGAAAACACTCCCATCTCAAGCCATAGACGTTTGCCCCACTTTCGGATTCTCGTTCTTCTGTGCATTTATTACTTCACAATGCGGATGCGTTATATGAATCCTCAACGTCGTGTTGGAACCCTACGATAAGAAATGAAAGCAATGCTGGCATTGAGCTTTTTGCGAGTTGTCGGTCATTATGCAAAGGTTGAAGTCTTTTCAAATCTGGGGGTTTCAATTGGTTGATATGATTTCACGAATTGTCAGTGCACTTGTTGAATCAACACCGGTGGTAGTTGAGATGGAAGCGGATTCACTTGCCATTGCAAGAAATCCGATTTTGCTTTGGATAGTTTTTTTTCTTAGGATTGTATTGTAAGTTGTGATTTGAACTCTAACACAACACATCAATTTATAATCACTAAAAGTGCTAAATAACAAACACTACACTCAAGAAGTCAGAAAAACAATCCTTCACGGGTCATCCCACGTTTTGAAAGCTTAATATTCGAAATTTGAAAATCTTGTATAGGCTCCCGGTCGGTTCGGGTTGAAACCGGTTATTGGAAACCGGTTGAAACCATGAAAAACCAAACCGGTTCCAAACAGCCGGTTTGGCCAAGAACCAAAACCAGTTTGGTCAAAACCAGGGTTGACCGGTTCGGTTTTTAACGGTTATCAACGGAATCGGTTTTTAAACCCTGTTTTTTTGTGCACCTCTACGACGAAGTGTACCTCTTTACTGAAAGCCTTGCACGGATATAGTCCGTATGTGTTGTATGGCGTAAACAATAAAAGATTTGTAAATATCGAAGTGCAAACTATTTCATCGAGTGCAGCTTAGCAACATCATAGGCTAAATTTTATTCAACATTTAAGATACAAATATTATTTTCAAAAACTTAAAATAATGATAATCACTCATCTTTCAAAAACTTTGTAGAATAATGTGGACTAATAAATTTTTTATTGTAGCAGTAACGTTCTATAAAATTAATAAAAATGATAAACCTAAATAAAATTTGAATTGAAGAAACTGTGCATGTATTTTTTTAAGATGTATTTGATGACCTTGTCTCGTTACTCGTTCTGCTGATTATTCATTGAGTAGATAGCTTTTTATGTTCAAATTCCTTTTACATAAAAGAGATCCACTAGTTACATATAATGCCTTAAAAACACAAATCTCTGTAGCACCAATTATTTGATTAAGTAACAAGACTTTTGCCTCTCACTAAATGACGTCCGTTCTTTAGGTTGTTCTCTTGTTGCGACATTTACTCCTAGTATTCTTTGGCTTCAGACCCTGGTTCTCTCAGACTTTGTGGTGGCTGATAATAGTAGCAAAGTAAAAATTAATTTTTCAATAACGTTCATCATCATATTCTAATTTACTATTTCTATACGTGCTTAGGGAACTTCAATTTGTGTTTTGACAGTACGAGTGAATGTGTTTCTTTTGCAAATGAATCCAAAATGGTGAAAGAAGAACATTTTCTTTTTCAGAGGTTAGACAAGATGGGAAAATACAACAAATGCCGTTGGGTCTAATTTGGACAGCGTGAATGAAAATCAGTGCCAGGACTCAACACTTGTTTTTCCATGGTTCGTAATCAAAGACTATGCTCCATCGGTCAAAACGCTCCACACACTCACCCGACGGCCACAGAATATTGGTTGTAAATTGGAAGGAAGCCTTCTAGTCGGTTTTGTCACATCCAATACTGACAACAAGCTCTTCACACAACGTCTTGAGAAGGGTGATGTTTTCGTGTTTCCAGAAGGTCTAATTCACTTTCAACAAAATGTTGAAAATGGTTATGCAGTGGCTATTGCAGCTTTGAGTAGTCAAAATCCGGGTGTCATTACCATTGCAAATGCTGTTTTTGGATCAAACCCTGATATCTCTGATGATATTCTTGCAAGGGCCTTTCAAGTTGACAAAAAAGTGATTGACAAAATTCAGTCAAACTTCTAAACACCTATGTTGTTATAGAATTGGTATCTATTGTAAGCTTTACTATTGATTTGCTATATATTTATAAATGAATTGAATAAAGGAAATATATATATATATGGGCGCGTTATATTGAGAACTCATTTTATGTGCAAAACTTTACAGAACTCTTCTAAGCCAATCACAATTTAGTAAATGTTAAAGATTTTTATTTAATTAAAAGGGTATATCCGTAAATGCAAATTATTACTTTCTTTTATGACTTGTTTTTAATTAAAAACGTTTTTTAATTAATTTCTAAAAATTTAAGAATATGAAAAAATAATATTTTTTCTTCTTTATATTTTTTCTAGTCAGTGCTCATTTTTTAAAACCAATAAAAATTTAGTATTATTAATTTTTTTATTTAATTCAAAAGTATATAATAGCAAAACACAATTTCACTTTTTTGAATTTTTTAATTAAAAACGTTTTTAAATAATTTAATATTTGAAATTAATTTTTTTATTTTATATTTGTCTTTTAACATACATGTTTTCAAAAAAAATGCATATATGTTTTTTTTATATTTTAGTTTTACATATGTTTCTTATGTACAATTGTGTAGTCATCACTTGTTCTACTAAAAAATGTTAATTGCACATATGTTTTTGATGTACATTCTTTAATCTTTTAAACTTATAACCAAAAACATAACCATGTACATGTAACCACTAAATTTATAACAAACCAAAACATAAATAATATACACAAAATTTGATACAAAATGAAATGCAATTCAAATATAAATGTATCTTGTTAAAAATATACACGTCATTCAAAAAACGTATGCGCACTCTTTCACGAACATACGTGCACGCTTCACTTTCTAATCAAATTTATTAGAACATACGAGTACCCTTCCAAAAACACATATGTACTATTGTTTTGCTATATATTTATAAATGAATTGAATAAAGGAAATATATATATATATATATATATATATATATATATATATATATATATTGTGTGCATCTTCATTTTCATTTTCTATGTCTAATGAGTCGATAAGTAACATCTGAGCTTAAAACTTCGTTACTTAAAAGGAATCATCAACCATACAACAATTCCGCAACATATCAATTAAGAATAATAATATGCGAGTCACTTTGTCGGAGGTCGTGCTACTCTCGGTTTTACCTTGCGGTAAGAGTATGGTTTGTCTACATTCTACTTCCTTATACGCCGCTCTAACGGGATTGGTATTGTTGTTGTTGAATATGTGAGACACTAATTACACTTAACCTACGATTAAGGTTACAATAATAATATCTTAAAACTGTCATCGCATAATTGTTGGACATATATGCTATCAATTTTTTTTTTGGTAAAGATGTCTTGGTAAATTTATTACTCAAAAAACGATTCTATACCAATGGATGAGGGTGAAATCCCACCTTCTCAACGCGTTAAATAAGCGAAAGCTAAACATAACCAGCACACTACTCAAAACTGAGATAGCGACTATAAATAGATTACATTTATTCAACAAACCAACATAAAAAAATAATATATTTCTTCTTCCGGCCATGGACCGTGATATCAAAATCATCACAAATAGCTTGAAGGTTTTCAGACATATCATGACTTTTATAAAAATCATCATTATAAGGGTCGTAATCATCATCCCGTTTTGTTTTCCTCCATTGTTCCAACAAGCTATTATTACCATAACCACTCTCATTGCCACTTTTCAAACTCATTGAAGCCATATAACCTGCAGTTTAATTGAACACCTCTTCTACTTCACTATCACTATCCGCAATACTCGTAAAATCAGCCTTATATAACGGCTTCCCGTCATCATCCAAAAACATAAGTTTCCTCTCAAGAATTTTTCGTTCTAGTTAATCAATCTTTTCTACAATAGGAGTAGTACTAGAACTACCTCGTGCCACATTTAAAGACCCTTTCCCAGCAGCCTTTGAATTCCCCCCATTCGTACCCAAGTCATCATCGTTTTCAACAAAATTAAGAGCGTTAAATGGGTTTAAAATACTTACATCTTATCTAGACAATTCATCTTGCTTCTTTTTACCACTTGTGTTGGCACTATTCTTAATAGAGATAGGTTTGTAAAATTGTTTTGTTGGCTTAAAACCCACCTTTGGACCAACCAGAACACCTCTACCAGCTTGTCTAGGATTCTTCAAATTCTTCACCACATCCGAGACGATCTTCTTAGGACACTCATCCACAACGTGGCCAAATACCTTGCAACTCGAATACATGGGAGGTATCCACTCATACGCAACGCGTATAGTGCACATATAGGACCTCTTACCAACAAGTTTTAGCATAACTACCATGATGGTATCTTTCATCTCCACGTCGGCTCGAAGCTATCAATCATTGCTCTAGCATAACTTGACCTACCCCATGATTACATACACACAAAGGAGGACCAAGTTTTATAGCAATGACACTTAATCCATCCTCGCTAAGCGCCGTCATAGGAACACCATGGAATTTAACCTAAACCGGAACATTACCAACATCTTACTTAATTAAGTTCACCCGGATTCCACTTTTTCAGAATGAATGGAGTATTACGAATGAACCAATGACCATTATCAAGCATTGAATCCATTCCATCCTTAGAGCTAAACTTGAATAAAAATAAACCGTTAGACGAGTTTAACATTTGTTTGACAAGTCCATATTTATTGCAAGTGTTCTTGACATAGTGATCAACAAGTAGGTACACCATCTGTTTTCCCGAAAAGAAACCATAAACTGTATCAGCAAAACGTTCACTAATTGCTCGAACAGATTCCAATGAAATAGCCACATCAACGCCATTTCTTGCCAGTGCAATTAAAGTGCCGAAGTTCACACTTTTCCTACTCGGTTCACTTGTAAGCAATTTAGCATACGAAGTAGGCCCCGATAAAATCGGACAAGAATTATTAGGATCCGTAGTAGGCGAATCAGTAACATTAATTGGGACAACAGAAGCCTTAATCAAAGGAACATTACCTTCGTTTAAATCAATAATAGATCTAATCGATGTCGAACATTGCACCACATTCCTTTCCTGCGTACCATTATAATTCCCCGAAGTAATCACCTTTTCACCCGTATGACCACCCAAACTACTCAACACATGCTCATCAACAACAAAGGATACCATGTTGATAATATCCTTAGCTACATCATTAGCCGAGCCTGTTATTTTCCCTTTACGCCTATCCCTTCCCCACGCCCCATTCAGACTAAAAAACCGCGTTCCATACCCGACATATATGAAACCTACACAAACCAGTATCGATTGTACCTAATCACTATGAAAACAACCTTAACTACGCTCCCAATTAACCAACGACCAATATAATGAAGATAACCCAACAATGCAACCCAAACATGAAAGATCAAAATAGCACAATAGAAAATGAAAATGCAATATCTCTCACCAAAATCCCAGCAAATACGTATAATAGGCACCAACACACACGACTTCAGCAACAAGAATGAAACCCTAAAAGGGTTTATGTCAATAAGTTCCCAGCAAACCACTTCAGCGAATTACGACCAAACAAGTAAAACCCTAACACATAAGTATTAGGGAACAAATCAAGAAAAAATCGTGAAAGAAAACCCCTGTAACACGATTTATATGTAAAGCCCTAAAAAGCGATTCTAACAACCCTATCAACCTAACAATTCAAAACTGGACGATGATAATAAATCCACACAGAATGTAGAATCACTATACACGATCGTTATTGAATAGAATAGATCGACCAGATTATAAAAAAAATGAATTTTGGTTTTTTTAGTTGTCAAAGTCATCACAGGGGGAACATTAAATAGTCGATTGATTATTAGGTACCTAGCCTAATAAATTTTCTCTTATGTTACAAAATAAAGAATTTCAAAAAATCTAAACAGCCTACTAATTACTTATAGAGAGACATGCATCACAAATAGAATCGATCTGCATTGCCGTGTGAAGAGTGGCATGCACTCTTATGTTACGATTTAAAAGGCTTGCATCTTGGCTTTTATTCACTATTACATACCCAAAATTTTAAATTTTGATCTTTGTGTGTATTTTGCTCTTGTAAAATGACCAATTTACCCTTATTATTGTAACGACTCTGTTGACACGGAAGGGTAAAATGGTTATTTACATGAGCAAAACACAAAGCTAGAAATTCAGAAGTTTAGGTATATAACAGGAAAAAAAAGAAGGCTACACACAATTGGAAAAAGTGAAAAGTTAGATGAATTTATATGTTATTAACACGTTTATATATTATCTATAAAACATTGTTGTTTAATATGAGTGGTTATTGACACATCTATAGTTGCTTATTTTCAACGAAATTGGTTGACAAATTGAGAAGTAAAAGCACGTTAACATTCATCAATGACTTCTATACTTTAATGAAGGTAAAGTTCTAATAGCCGCACGTCTAACAACTAGAAAGATGGCCGAATTTGCACTAAAAAACATCTCTTTAGTGACACATTTAGCGACACTGTTCAAAGTCGCAAAGTTGCCACACATAAAGCCACTCTTCATGTTTGCAGATTCAAAGAACATGGGAAGGTCGCGACTCCAAAAGCGGCAAATGATGCATATTCAAAGACATGAGTTGTTGTTGCACTCTTAATAAAAGCTTAAACCTATTAACACACATATGTAAAGTACTTAAATATGAAATTGGGGTGTTATACCATCTACTTGGGAATTATAACTGACAGTTTGCACCGAATCCAACAACTTCATAGACCATATCAAAAGTTAATCTCGATGGGACATTCCCCACTACATGAGATATTAAGTTGTTTGAGTTTGTTTTTCATTGAGTTTTTTCTTAGTTTTGAGTTACTGCGTACAAGCATAACATTGTGTGCTAATGTTGGATTCAGTGGGAGGTAAGGTTGAAATATTTAATATGCAAGAGGGATTCGTAGACTCTTTGAAAGATAAGAGAAGATATTTTGGGACCCTCGTAGATAACATTGAGTATAAATGCGTGGTCGCGCTGAACAAATGTACTTCATGTCAATGTTAGCTGAGAACGAGAACGAGAATAGAAAGTATGTTGAAGCGCATTCCATTCTATGGTGCTTTCTTTAATATTGCTTACAAAAGCGTAGTCTACTCTATTATATGAACTTATACGGTTGTGGCAACCGGAAATAATAGAGGAGTACAATTAGAAGGCGTGAGAGTTCTTACGACCTAATTACCTTACATATGTCTTGCTAGGAACTCTTTGTCAGTGATTGCACATGTATATAATGATCGTGCACAAGTGAGACTCTGAAAGAATAATGTGCACAAATATTATATGTTATACATATTTAATTATATATAAGTAAGTCAAGTCTGCTATGTAAGGCTTATAAGGTCCATCGGTGCATCATAAATGGAAAGGAATTTTTACTATGAAAAATACTAAATAAGAGGATAGAGAGAATTAAATTAACACGAGGGGGGAGGGGGAGGGTAATTTAACGAGTTAAATAGAATATAACTAAAACTGTAAACAATAAGGATTATAGAGGGTAGAGTGAAAGATGAAGGAATTCTTGTTGATAAAAAAATCACCCCTTATATAATGAACCCCTCCTTATTCATTCAACAAATAACGAACCAACACACAACATCCCTGATCTATCATCTCTTTCTCTCTCTGGTTCGGTCGACGAAACACCACAAACGGTTTAAACCCTTCTCGTCGACTATACAAGTCACCAAAGTTGACTTAGGGTTTAACCCTAGTAGATCAACTTTAACATGATGATCTGGGATCACTTGCAATGGAACAAGATACAAATGTGTAGTGATTTACGAACGTGACTAGTAGGATACATACAGCTTCATTGTACAAGTAATCACGAGATCAAACCGAGCAATTTGGTCTCTTAGATTTCTGTTTTTTAGCGATTTGGTCTCTTGGATTCAAGTTCTCAACCTGGGCCTTGTTTAAACTAGGCTTTTAAATCGAAAATAGTTTTCAGAGAATCAAAGTTTTGCCAATATTTGTATTTGTATTTTGATTGTTTATTTGTTTGAATATGGACCGTAATTCTAATTATATAAGTGGGTCATTAGAGTTATCAAGTATCAAACTGGAGCATTTGAATAAGAGCTCGTTTGCAGTTATTTATTACTTAAGAGTTTGTTTGACACTTGGATAATAAGTTTGAAGTTGGATCAAAATACTTATCAAATAAGTGAGTCATTAGAATATGAATTTGATATTTGGGTGATAACTTATTATCTTGGTCTGCTAAACGACAACACACTCTTTCACGCTCTAGTGCCGAAGCTGAATACCAAGGTGTTGCTAACGTTGTGGCAGAGACTGCATGGCTTCCTAATATTCTTCGTGAGTTACACTCTCCTTTATCGACTGCAACTCTTGTCTACTGTGATAACATTAGTGCTGTTTATATGTCTGTCAACCCTGTTCAACATCAACGAATGAAACACATTGAGATCGACATTCATTTCGTCCGAGATGTGGTTAACGCTGGTCAGGTTTGAGTTTTACATGTGCCCTCTCGTTTCCAATATGCCGATATTTTCACCAAGGGACTACCTTCCGCATTGTTTGAAGAATTTGGATCCAGTTTGAGCGTACGGGCTCCTCCCGCTCCATCTGTGGGGGCGTATTAGTCAATACATATTTTTAGTATGATTACAAAAGGCGTGTC
This sequence comes from Tanacetum coccineum, assembly GCA_026074375.1. NCBI lineage: Eukaryota > Viridiplantae > Streptophyta > Magnoliopsida > Asterales > Asteraceae > Tanacetum > Tanacetum coccineum. The sequence continues at coordinate 5,553 of BQNB010007819.1, read as the reverse complement.
ATATTTTTGGTATGATTATATTTACCTTGTCATCATTAGTTATATCCTTAGCTGTAGGATTGATCTTGAGCTGAAGCCTTATCTTTGTAAACTATATATATCGTATGTTTTGTGTGAATTATCAAGGAAACAAATTAACCTTCAATAACTTCCTCATAATTCGAAACAAGAAAAAATTCAAGAAACAACCAAAACACATGCCCGTGTACCTAGTGTTTCCAACGATACCGCTTTTTCCAACAATGAATCAGATATCCTTAGATGCAATAAAAGACTCCTCCTAAACGCAACAAGTTCATCTCATCTAGAGAATGCTAAGGTTGAAGAAGTTAGAAAAACAATTGAAATTGGTTGTCTTATATGTTTTAACATGATTGGAAAAGAACATGATGTTAATGCAATCATTGTGATAATTGTGGTGGAACAACGAAGGTGGCTCCACTAAACATTAATGGAGTACGTACCAAAAAAAGTCAATTTTAGTCAACATACAGCAAATATGGGTGTATCCTCGCTATGGTTTAGAATATAGCATTGGGTTGATAGTGCTTATCTACCATCTTTTTTGTCACCCATGTTTTCGATGTGGGTTTTTCAACAGCTAATTGGGTTTATTTTGAGGTTTCCGTGTTTGAATAGATACTTAAGCTAGCAATGAACCTCAAAGAAAGATTCTCTTTTAGAAGAACTACCGTGAAATGATGATTCCTTAATAGGTTATAGGGTTCTGGTGACCAATTTGCAGTTTGTCAGAAAAATTGTAATCTTATCTGATCTTCTTGCTAGCTATTTTAATAAACTAATTTACCCTTTAAAAACAATAAGTATTCTACATATAGTAGATAAAAATTGAAGCAAATAATAGCCATTATATAATTTATATTCTTGGAATATAATTACATAAAGATATTTGGAATTAAAGAAAAACATGCAAACATGAACAATAGTACCCGAAATGATACTGTAAAACTGCTATGAGCGGACACTCAGGTTTTTTCTTATTGGGACCTCATATTTTCAAGACCCTTATATATATATTATCCAACAGATAGATTCATTTCATACGTCTAATTTAAGGCACAATTTACCAATTTAGTGTCATATATATATACTCATATGCAACTTTTTCTTTTGAACTTTAGTTTGATTTTCCGTATGTCACCGCCATTTATTGAATATACATTATATTCAGGCAACTTTTTTTTATTCTTATGTAAAGCATTTATAAAAGAGAAGATCACAAGCCAATTAAAAAGACCAAGGATAGCAAACACCCTATATTGGTTAACGATATAAGTATCTAACAAAGAAAATTGCTCGATCTGACTACATGTCCATAAAGAATGTCAAGTATTTTTAAGTGTCTTCTATAAGCTTGGCGGAGAAACAATATGTTTATGTTTCAGTTATGAACTATATAATTCTAAAACAACCACGTACTCATAATCATATTATTTGTGCTTAGTTTGTTTCAGATTTTAGTTAGAATTTGATCATCAACCATCAATAGTACATATCCATTCTTATGTAGAACCTTTGGGAGCTATTAACATGCATGTAGCAATTACTTATAATCATATGAAATAAACTTCTAATAGTCTCTCGGAATTAACACACTGCTGACTTGGATGATACAATTTTAAAGTAAAAAATAACTATATAATACCGACGCAAAGTTAATTACAGTATATATAAATACAAATTTGACATTACGACCAAGTTTTTATACACAATATGTATAAACGTGTGAGTAATGTACTTTTCTTTATTTTAATTTTATAATACGTACTTACTTCTTTTAATATTGCAATTTTACTTGTGATATCCGTGATTGGTGCTTATAACTTTACGTGTTTACATATTTTATCGGATGTCCCCGAAGGGAGATCTACGTGTTTACATAAATGAACAACATTGTAATAACTTTAATTCATTTCTTAATAAGATGTGTAATTAGAGTAACTGGTTAGCAAACAACATCATGTTAGTTTGTTTAAGGAGGTAATTAAGACATTATTCCCTTTACAATTACGAACAATAATACTTTCGTCTAGAGTATTAGGGCATCTCTAGTGCGTACCTTTTAGAATGTTTATAATGTTGCCACATCAACATTTTATACTCCCTCCTGCCACATTAAAGTGACCACTTGACATTTTTCAACAAAGTCTTTTTTCTTCAACTGTGAACTAATGATTTCTCTTACGTTATATATACTTGATGCAAGATATAGGAATGGATAGATTTTGTGAATATATTTTTTCGTTGGTAAATTTTTTCGTCAATATTATATAACACCAACAAAAATATTTATGTCAAAATATTTATGGTCAAAGTTGAGGAAAAAAGACTTAAAAAATTCCATTGTGGACACTTAATATGGGACGGAGGGAGTACTAGTTTATATAGCTTTTCACAATATAAACTTATTTTCACTGTGTAAAAAATGTATCAAGATCTATAAATGATAGATACATTAAATATGTGGTATAAATGTTTTGGTAATGAAAAAGTTCATTATCTTGAACCTTTTTGTCAATATGTCATCTTAAACACTTTCTCATTACGGTGGCTTAGTTTAGAAACCATTCAAGATTTATAAATCTTTTCATATAACTCTTATTGCGGATGCCCTTTACAGTGACGTACCAAGATTATTTGTGTTCATTTATTTGTGTGTTATGCTGCTTCAAATCAATATACGTACAAAGCGGGCACTCACAACAGCATGCATTGTACGTACTCGAGAAGTAGTAGCAGATAGTTATTACGACACCCTTACATTAATTAATAACTTTCATTGAATGATTATTCAACACCTTACTATAATGCAAGTGATAAATATATCATGATAATTATAGTACAAGTAACGGATTTATCAATTCACAAAACTAGAAGAGTCAAACGTAACAATTTGGGTTTTTAAAGTGAAAAACGTTTTTATAATCATTGACAATATCATGACAAAGACTCGAAACATTTAAACACTGTAATTCTAGATGCTAAATCTTTGTTTACTGATTAAAAAATTGATTTGGTAAAACAACCTAGGCCAAATTGTTCAATATTTACTACAACATTTGCCTTTTTCCCCAGCGACAAATTCGGGGTATCCCGGGCGACTTGTCGCTGGGGATAGGTTTCCTGGGCGACTTGTCGCCTGGGATATGTCGAGCGGAAAAGCTCAATGGGGATACGTTCCCGGGCGACTTACACGGGCGACATCGTGGGGCCCACACAGTTTCAGTCAAACAAATATTTGCCACGGTGGAAGGTTTTCCCGGGCGACATGTCGTCCGGGATACTAAATTTATAAAATGAATAATTAATATTGAGGCTTGATTAAATAGTTAATTACGCAGAATCCTGGGCGACATGTCGCCCGGGAAAACATTGAAATAAATTGACTAGTCAATGTAGCAATATTTTTTGTTGTTTA